>PVIJ01000023.1:135157-156036 GCA_004024925.1 Scalopus aquaticus | reverse complement strand
TTTTATAATATATATTTTTATTGTTACTTATGTCTTTTACATTTTGCATTCCCCTTGGGTAGCCCACCACCAATTCACCCGTGATCCATTTTTTGACTGGGTTATTGGCTTTGTTTTTGTTGAGTTGTGTGAGTTCCTTGTAAATTTTTGTTATTAGTCCTTTATCAGACGTATTGTGTGCAAAAATCTTTCCCCAGTTGGTAGGGTGTCTGTTAGTTTTGGTTAATGTCTCTTTTGCTGTACAGAAGCTTTTTATTTTGATGTAATCCCATTTGTTTATCTTGTCTTTCACTTCCTTCGCTTTGAGGGATGAGTCTTTCAAGATTTTGCTGAGATTTATATCGTGTAGAGTTTTGCCAATATTTTCTATACATTTTATGGTTTTAGGTCTTATATCAGGTCTTTTATCCATTTTGAGTTGACTTTTGTGCAGGGTGTGAGGTAGTAGTCTATCTTCATTTTTTTGCATGTGGCTGTCCAGTTTTCCCAGCACCATTTGTTGAATAGACTGTCCTTGTTCCACTGCATTTTCTTTGCTCCTTTGTCAAAGATTAGTTGTGCATAGATATGTGGCTTTAATTCTGGGTATTCTATTCGGTTCTATTGGTCTTTCTGTCTGTTTTTGTTCCAATACCATGCTGTTTTAATTATTATGGCTTTGTAGTATAGTTTGAAATCAGGGCACGAAATTCCTCTGTTTTCTTTCGTTTTAGTTAGTAGGGCTTTAGCTATGCAAGGTTTTTTGTGGTTCCATATGAATGTCATCAGTAGTTGATCTATTTCTTTGAAGAATGTCATTGAGATTTTTATTGGAAGAACATTGAATCTGTAAATTGCTTTTGATAGGATTGCCATTTTGATAATGTTAATCCTTCCAATCCATAAGCAAGGGATGCCTTTCCATCTTCTTGTGTCTTCTTCTGTTTCTTTCAACAGAGTTTTGTAGTTTTCTTTGTATAAGTCCTTTATGTCTTTTGTTAGATTTATTCCCAGATATTTGATTTTTTTGGTTTCGATTTTGAAGGGGATGGATTTCTTAATTTCTTCTTCTTCAGATTGGGTGTTTGCATATAGGAAGGCTACTGAGTTTTGTGCATTGATTTTGTATCCTGCTACTTTACTGAACTGGTCTATTATTTTGAGTAGTTTTTCTATGGAGTTTTTAGAGTTTTGTATATATATTATCATATCGTCTGCAAATAGAGGCAGTTTAATTTCTTCTTTCCCTATTTGGATCCCTTGAATGTCTTTCTCTTGTCTAATTGCTCTGGCTAGGACTTCCAGTATTATACTGAAAAGTAATGGTGAGAGTGGACATCCTTGCCTTGTTCCTGAACAATCTTTAGCTTTTAAAGAAATGTTATATTCTTTCCTAGAACATTTTATTTCAATATAAGAATTGTATATTTTATGGAAAAAGAATTATTTATTCATTCATTATTAATAGCTTTCTTTATATCAAACTACAATTCAGGTTTTAGTTAGACTGTTGGATTGTTATTTTTAACAACTTAATTCTTATGTAGTAATTCTTAATTAAACATAGACATTAAAATTTAACATGGTTAGGGAAATGTTAATGTAATAATCTTAAAACCTTTTCCTTCTTCATTTGAAACTGTGGCCCATTTATTGTGAATTTTCTTGAAAACAAAACCTCAGAATCTATATTTACAGAATAGTCTTTAAAATTAACGACTTGTTTCAGTTATTATGCATTATCTGTAACAGTAAATTTTATATACAGTATTGTCGATCTCCGGGATCGAGGACCTGGGATGCGGAAAACTGAGCTTGACACAAAGCTTGTGCAGGGGACTGAGCTCTTAGTCATCAGCGCCAAACTTTATTTGCAGTGAACTTCTATATATTCTTGAGCACAGAATACCCAAGGCCAGCTAGTTTTACTAGTATTCCCTGTTCTCAAAATCTGAGGTTCCCAGGTGTTCTGGAGGCCAGCTGGCCAGTCATTCTCAAGGTCTCTATCCTATCTAATTGGCACACCTGAGGCGCGTAGGAATACAGTAATGAGGAAGAAAGGAAGACAGGGCCCAGCTCAGAGTGCGTTCTGCTTCCCGGCTTGTGTCACTTGTCCTTGGGGTCTATCTTTAGACCCAGACCACGTGAGCATTCTCAGCGTTCTGGCCATTGTGCTATGCCAAGGACATAGAAGCCCTTCGAGCTAAGCTCCATGTCCTTCCACACAGTATAATGAAATTTTGTGCATAACTGTCTTCTTTGTAAAAGTTAGACTTTTAAGATAATTTTAAGAGAAAAAGTAAATACTAATTTAAAAATTAAATTAGTTTAGAAATATTTCTCATTTTACAAAACAGAAAAATAATAGTAACCTGTCATGACAAATCACCAAATTTTCTAGTCCCAGTGACCCAGATGCTAACTAAATTTAAATCTGATTAATATTAGTAATAAGTAATAATTTCAAAATTATCTCATAATTGTTTTCAATAGCCAAAATTATAATGTAAACTGGCTTAAATCCACATTTTATATTATGTATATACATGTGCATGACCAGACATTCAAACATTTACAATATTCTTTTCTATGAAGTTAATTTGAAGAAAGTAATCAAATGGTGTATCACTAATTGAAAACATCAGTAGCTAAGTGAACATTCTTCAAACAATTCCTGTTTATATAGAACTAATTAGAAAATAAAATAATTCTAATTATCCTTCTATTGAATGGTAACTACCATTAGTCCATTTAAGCCCATATTTTTCAAACTTTTGCTGCAAATATCTTTTTGAAAAACAGGAGTTAAATTGCTTTAAAATTGCCTTTCTTGCTTATTTTAAATTCTTTCATATCTATATTGATCTATACAATAATTTTAAATGATTGAATAATATTCTAATATATCTCACTCTGTTACTAACTCACTCTATATCTGTCTGTCTCTAAACTTCCGCTTGGTCATTTGTCCAAATTTTATTTGGGCATTGTGAATCTGTACGCCATGCAAGTTCAGCAAACTCACTATGTCCAAAAACCTATACACTCTGTGTGTACTTGCAGTGGTCCAAGCTAACTTCCAGCTTCAGGGATTCCAGATCACTTTCTGAAACAGAGGTAAGGATTTGGTGCCTAAAGCAAGTTCTGGAGCTCTTCACACCTTTCCTCACCCTGTGCTGCTGATAAAGGTTTATTAACCAACTGATCCTGCTCATTTCCCCTTCTCGATATGTTTATGTGAGTATCAAAATTAAACTTAAGATTTGGGGATGATGGTTAATGTGTGTATAATTCATGGTTCTCTGTTTTAACCAGCAGGCAGGGAATTGGGCATCTCATTTCTGCCAGCTAGTTTGTACATGCTGATCAGAAGGAAATCTTTTGTGTTAGAAGAGTGAAATTTAAGTAAGATATACTTGTATATAATGTATTTAATTGAAGAGTTCATAAAAATTCTAATTTGTAGAAAAGTTGTATGCATTGCAACAAATTCTATAAACTAGATGGACATATTTAGAATGTTAGAAATAGATGAATAACAGGATAAACAGAAGGGATTTGTAACTGCAGGTATGAGATAAAGGACATGTTTGGAACTCTTTCAAGTAGAGATGACGGGCAGCTAAGTTTAAACAGCAGAGAATCATTCCAGGTACCCTGGGCACCTGTTTACCTGTTCACACTTAATTATATGATACTTAAAAATTGACATACAAAGGATACAGTAATTAAGAACAGAGTTGTTGTTCTTCTGTTGGTGATATTTGATTTGGTTATTAGTAAAGTCTTGGGTAATTCACCATATTCAAGATCTTTCAAAAGAAAAGGATTAGTCTCAATTTTTAAAATTTTATTCCTTCCAGTGGTATAAACATTCACATTAAGGACATGTTGACTTTCATATCTAGAATTAAAATGAAATTCAGTGACATTGTGTTTTTAAAAATAAATTTCTATGTGCTGAGCATTAAAGAAGCAAATGTCTTCTTAAACTTAAGTATGGATACTAAGTTGGTATCACCCTGTCTTAAGTGTCAAAAATTCTAATTTGAATTTCTAAACTTCAGAAAAAAAACCTAATTTTTTTCATAACTTCATTTGCTATCTGTACCTATTGACTTGAAATGATGTGAGACTTTTTTTTTTTTTAAAGATTTATTTATTTATGCATACAAGAGCTGGGCTGTAGGCCAGAATTGTGGGGGGAGTGAGAGGATTCTCCAGAGACAGAGTGGGGAGCAGAACAGGCAGATTGACTAAAATACACTGCTGAGGGGAGCAGCGGATGAGGCAGTAGAGGTCTGCTGCACCACGTGGGAATCTCCCTGGCCGGGAATCGAACTCATGCTGCAGTGGCTGCAGATAGCTTCATAGTGCTGAGACTTAACTCCTTGTGCCACTAGGAAGGCCCTGATATAAGACACTTTATAGGTTTTATTAGCCTGCCTAATTTGAATATTAGTATCTTTTGTGGAAGAACTAGTAAAATGTTCAATTATGAGGTATTACTCCAGACTCCATGTGTATTCTATTTTGTTGTCACAAGCATAAAAATTCTAAATTCCTGGTCCTAGGTTTATAAAATTAGTCAATTACAGACCTTTACGTGATAATTTTGCAAATTTTGTTTTTAATTTGTGTAGAAGAACTGGGGTGTAGGTCGGTGTGGGGTGTGAGAGGATTTACCAGAGACAGAGTAGGGAGCAGAACAGGCAGATCTACTGAAATACATTGCAAAGGGGAGCATTGGGTAAGACAGAAGAGTTCTGCAGCACTATATGTGGGTTAGCTCCCTGGCTGGGGATTGAATTCAGGCAGTAAAGGTGATAGCACTGAGACTTAACTCTTAAGATACCAGGGAGGCCTTAATTTTGCAATTTTTAAATCACTGTGGAGTATAAGCAGAGGAGGGATGGGAGGATTGAGTGATAAGGAAAACATATAGTGTGTGGCATTTCAAAATCCACCTATGCAATGTTGTAAAATTTCCACTTGCACGTTAAACTGGAAGACCCCCTTTGCATCTGAGGCAAACCAATGTCTGTATTTTTTTGTTGATAGTTGGGCATAAGGTTCAAATGTAGAACTCTTAGCATACTAGTTTACTTAGGGCAGTGGGCTTTCCTCAAGACAGCACTGACAGGGGGCTTCACCAAGCACTCATAGCATGGTTAGTTTAAGATGGTGCACCTTATATCCTGACCACAGTGATAACGAACACAATCGGATGGCGGACTGTTCTATTGATTATAACTAAGTTATGCTAATCATGCTTGGTGGTGCATATTTAAAGATATATTGACTTGTCTCCTGGGAGATGCATAGTATTATAGTGATAAATTAGCTGTTTGCAAATTATTTGGAGTTATGTAATAACAACTTATGAGTGTTTTATTTCCAGTGCCTAAATAGCCTTTAATTAGTGTGTTTATATAATATAAATAACTATAATGGATCATATAAATTTATACCATTAATATAAAATGAATATTAATGTTACGTTCTTAATGTATGTGACAGTATATTGCTAGCTGTTCGGAGCAGTAACCACTTAGTTTTTTTTTTTAATTTTAATTCTTATTGAGGTAACATTGCTTATAATACTGTATATGATTTGGTGGAAAGGTTAATAACTCTTCAAAAGTATGTTATCACAACACCCACCATCACAGCACCTGAAACCTTCATCATAGACCACTGGATTCCCTCTGCCTTTTGTTCCTCCCTTCCTCTTCTAGTAACCTCAGTTCTGCAGTTCTGTTTTAGGGTTCTTAATGGCTTGCAGGCAATTCTTAGGCGTCTGGACTGACCATGATTAATAATTCTTTGCCTAGAGTTCTGAGTATGGTTTGATTTTTTTTTTAATATCATGAAAATACACTGACCTACATATACTTCCATTTTTGTAGGTCAGTAATGCCAATTTTCTATGTTAAACCTAAATCCTTCACTCAGCAGAGTTTTATTTTAGGTTTTCAGTGTAGACTGATATGGGCTATTAAACTGACTTTTAAATTTTCTTAATAACTTCTTTACCCAAAATATTTTCCTTAATGACAAAAATTAAATCATATTGGTTCACTTTCATTACATTACAAATCAATTCAATAAGGCAAAATTTTAAAGACCTTTTAGAATTCAGAAAACACATGTATTTGTTTTTGTTTAATCTACTTGAGAAAGGGCTGAATAAAGGTCCAGATTATGTGTCACCTAAATTTTTTTTCTGCTTCTAGCACAGAATTTGCATTTATCTTTTTTGGCAGAGCAAACTCAAGAAAATACTAATTCCTGGTCTTTGTGACATCTACCAAGCTCTATTTTTAATTTATTTTTATTAACATATAAATGTGCATAGTTCTGAAAGTTAAATTGTATGGAAAACTTATTTTAAAAAGATTTGTTTATTTATGTATACAAGAGCTGGGGTGTAGGCCAGAGGTGTTGGCAGAGGGGCGGTGAGACGATCCACCAGAGACAGAGTGGGGAGCAGAACAGGTGGATTGGCCGAAATACACTGCTGAGGGGATCAGCAGGTGAGACAGGAGAGGGTCTGCTGTTCCATGTGGGAAGCTCCCTGGCTGGGGATCAAACTTGTGCTGCAGTGACTGCCAACGGCTTCATAGCATGGAGACTTAACCCATTGTGCCACCAGAGAGAACCTTAGTATGGAGAACTTTTAAGAATGAGGTGTAATCTTCTGTCCAGTCTTCCTCATTCCCAAGTTCCTCTCCCCAGACTGCTGCATTTTACTCCTTGAGTTGTGTCTTATTTACCTCCTGATTTTTAAACAATGTTTATACTACATGTTTTAATTTGCAAACTTTAGACCTTTTCTCTTGTTTTTAGAGATTTAGAAGTCTGGGATTTAGATCTCTGCTTTCTTCTTCTCCCTGCTCTGTTGATTAATGTATTGAAAACACACATTATTAGGTCTAGATAAATATTACTCATTTATGAACCAAGTAATATACTATGACTCTTTCTTTGATTTTTCGGTTTCATTTTTACTGTATCTACCAATAATAAACCCATAGACTATCCTAAATATATGTGTGTATAGAGAGAACCACATACTATATAAAACACTGTATACTACATACATAATACTATATACTATATATAAAATTATATATATATATATATATATATATATATGTATATATGTAATACTTCTGCTACTGCCTAACCACTGTAGGGTGTTCATTATGTCCCTGATACTTATTTCACATTTAAGTTACTTAATTTCAGAACAGCCCTATGAAATTTTTACTTTCATTATCTCCATTTTCACAAATGACTCAGAGTCACTGAGAAGTTAAGTCATTTGTTTAAAGTGACTAAATAGTGAAGTTGGCGTTTGAATCCAGATAGCCTGGTTCCAGAGAGTGTAATGCCTGACCCACACATTGTAGTGCTTTACAACAGAAATGCCAAAGTACCTTGCAATCAATCTTTAAATTATGTTTTATAGTCTTAAGATTTTCACTTTCTTGAGAGCAGGGAACATGTCCTATTCATATATGTGAAAACATAAATTCTCAGTAAGCTAAAGGACATCAGGTAAGGGACATCATTTGTCCTTTTTACTTGTACATAATCCTTTTATTTCACTTTTGCCAGAGGATCTTTGGGCCATATGTGTCAGTTCTTCCTGAGAGTTCCCTTCACCATCACCCTGGAAATTGCTTTTGTCTCTGTGCCTTAAATGTCATCTCTGCCAGTTCAGGATATATTATGATTTGATTTCCTTTCATTTCTGAATTTATTTTTCTTAGCATTAGTAAGGCATTATTTTTCCATTTGCTTGGTTTTTCCCACTTATCTAACAATTTTATCTCAAGATTATTCCCACAAAAATATAATGATAAAGACAAATACATACAACTGTTCTTACTGTGTGCCAGGTATTATTAAAATAATAATGGTAAATATTATGAGTTATTTAAAGCTTAGAACTCTGAAGCTGCAAACAACAGCAATACAGATAACATTCTTTTTCCCTTGCACAGTATAATTTCCCACTCACAAAATGCTCTTACCCTCTTCCTTAACAGAGACTGGAATCTCTCCAGTGTTAGCACAAATTTCATTCCTTCTTATTTCATTCTCAATCACTTATGAATAATATTTGTACATATTCACTGTGTGAAGTAGGAAATAAAGGAAACACTAAGGTCTTTATCATATGTCTTTTGATGTATCAGTTTCTTATTTTGATAAAAATATAAATATAATAAGGTCTAACCTAAGAATATTTGTTTCTGGAGTAGGTAGAATCAATCTATTTCTGCCTGTATTGAGAGACACATACATACAAACGCTTTCGAAATTTGCCTGTGTAGCTTACTGTTTTTATGTAAACCTAAATTATTAATAGTTTACCCTTTTCCATAAAAAACTGAAAATATACCTTCAAATATAATTCAGTTTGTCAATGAATTTGGATTTATTTTCGACAGTTGACTTTCTTTGGTATACTTCTTGATATAACCAGATTGCTTTATATGTGAAATAAGCAGCAGATTTTTTCCATAACTGTAGGATATATGAATTGTCGCTAACAAAAATTAAACATGATAATATTTTTTAGAGCTTAATAATGTGTTTTGAGACATATTTTTCTGGTCATTTGTCTAGAAGTGTGGAAATCTATACACTTCTATTCACTTTGTAAATCTAGTCTTAATATTATGATTAGGCTAAAAACTCAAATAGCTTTTATTCTATGTTTAGTCTAGCTGCTAGCTTATACAAATATGCTGGCATAATTAATAATCCATTAAGATCTGTTTATTAAGATGATTACATAATTGAGTAGTAAATGGCATAAGTTGTTATCAAGTCTTGCAAGAATCTTTATACATAATCATTAAAATATGCATTCTTTTATTAGCATTCTGAGTTTGTTCATTTGTTGAATATACATTTATACTCCTTGTGGATATGATATATTTCCCCTCACTACCCATCCTAGCATACATAACACATAACTTTTTTATGAAGTATTAAAAATAGAAATATTGAGTAAAATATAAACATACATCTTAACAAATTGTTATAAAATAAATGTCCCATGTAATTCCAATCAAGCAAATAGAGAGAACTTCCAGCTATGCATTTGTTTGATCCTGATTCCCTCGCTGCTCCCAATAGTGCTTTGATAGCATGTATCCTTTTGAATTAGTGTTTTTGTGTCCTTTGGGTAGATTCCCAAAAGTGGTATTGCTGGAAGCTCCATTTTTAGCAGTTTGAGGAATCGCCATACAGTTTTCCATAGTGGTTGGACCAGTTCGCATTCCCACCAGCAGTGTAGAAGAGTTCCTTTTTCTCCACATCCTTTCCAGCATTTATTGTTGCCTGTATTTTTAATGTGTGCCATCCTCAGAGATGTGAGTTGGTATCTCATTGTGGTTTTGATTTGCATTTCCCTGATTATAAGTGATGTTGAACATTTTTTCATGTACCTGTTGGCCATTTGCTTTTCTTCTTTGGAGAAGTACCTTTTTAGCTCTTCTGCCCATTTTTTTGACTGGATTATTGGCTTTGTTTTTGTTGAGTTGTGTGAGTTCCTTGTAAATTTTTGTTATCAGTCCTTTATCGGTTGTATTGTGTGTGAAGATCTTTTCCCAGTTGGTAGGGTATCTGTTAGTTTTGGTTAACATCTCATGTTTCATGTATTTTAGTTAACTTATTTTCATTGATGTATAATATTTCATGTGGAAATACTGTGTTTTGCTATAATGTTAGTGGACATTTGGGTTGTTCTGAATTCAGTTTATTGTAAGAACACAGGTCCTACCTACCTTTAGGAGAAAGGGAATCACATGCATATACGCACCAACAGGATGCTTTAGAATCTATCTACCACAGAGCTATTCTTTCAAACGATCCTCTACTCACTATACTGTTTTAAGCTGTTATCTGATCTAAATTACTGCTGTAGATTTTTTGCTGTAACATCCATTTCTTCCTCTACCTAAGTCTAGCCTATTCTGTACAATGCAGCCAGAGTGATCCCATAAATCAGACCATCTCAGTCTTATATTTACAGGGTTTCTCAGTAGGACGAAACCATACTCTAGTGGTTTCTCACATCAGCAAAGAACAGTTCAGTTATCATAATTGCCTTAGTGTTTTGTGTGATCGGACCCCCAATATTATTTTGACCTTATCTCCTAATATTTCTGCCTTGCTTATTACTTATCAGCTACATTAGCTTCCTTGTCATTCTTCAGACATACCAGATATGCTCTCATCTTATATACTATGTTCTAGTTATTTGCTCTTCCCCAAATGCTTTTACCCCAGATAGCTTCATAACATGCTCTTGTTTCTTTTAGGGACTTACTGAAGTGTCATCCTGTTGATGTCTTTCCTAACTACCTTATTTAAAATTGGATACTGTGATCTGGCCTTACTGCCCCCTTATTTGAAATCTCTATTCACTTTCCTGCTTTTATATTCTTGCTGTGTTTTGTTTAATTTTTTTTATCTTGTCCACTGTCTGTTTCCCTCCTCCAGTATTTTGTATGTATGTTCAGTGATATAACCTTGGCACAAAAACTGTGGTAGGGACTTATTAGGTATTCAACTATAGCTCTTAAAGTTAAATTGAATTTTATGTTAAGAAGTGTTGGTTTCCAAGTAAGAGTTTTACCATATTGTAGTAAGCAACATTATATTTCCTTTCAGACAACATGCCTCTTTATTTTGTTGTTCTTTTATTTGTTTGTTTGTTTTACATTGGCTTAACCTTCTGGAATGATGTTAAATAATGTAATGGACAGTTTTCCCTTCCTCATGACCTTAATGGGATACTCTTCCTGTTTATGCTTTTAGCTCTTACATTGAGATCAATTTGTTTTTTCAATCAAATTAATGAAGTAAGTTATCTTTAATTTACTTAGAATATTTTGGAGGACAGGGAATAGAGAGTAGATATTGAGTCTTAAATCAAATAGCTTTTAAGCTTCTGGTCAGATGATTATATGGTTATTTTCTACCACATATTGATGTCATGAATTACATCAGGAGATGTTTTAATATTAAACTGTCTATTTCTTCCTGGAATGTACTCTACTTGGTCATGATGTGCTAGTCTTTAAATTTACCATAGGATCCAGTTTGCTAAGCTTTACATTAGTCTTAGTACTTGCAGGATTTTAAAAGTCTTACATCATTTCTTTTTTTATTTTAAGATTTATTTATTTATTTATACATACAAGCTGGGGTACAGGCCAGAGGTGTGGGCGGCGAGAGGGTTCACCAGAGACAGAGTGGGGAGCAGAACAGGCAGATCAGAAATACACTGCTGAGGGCAGCAGCTGGCGAGGTAGGAGAGGTCTGCCGCACCATGTGGGATTCTCCCCGGCTGGGCGTCGAACTTGCATCGCGCGCTGCGGACAGCTCCACAGGGCAACGCTCAACCGCTGCGCCACCAGGGAGGCCCCTTACATCATTTCTTAATGCTTCTATTTACTCATTCTCTAATGAGGAAAATTAGGTCCAGGCTTGTATTTGTTTTTTTTTTTTTTTAAAGATTTCTCTATTTAGACTTACAAGCTGGGGTACAGGCCAGAGGTGTGGGGCAGCAAGAGGGTTCACCAGAGACAGAGTGGGGAGCAGAACAGGCAGATCAGAAATTCACTGCTGAGGGGAACAGCGGGTGAGGCCAGAGAGGTCTGCTGCACCATGTGCAATTCTCCCCGGCTGGGCGTCGAACTTGTATCGTGTGGTGTCGACAGCTCCACAGCGCAGTGCTCAACTGCTGTGCCACCAGGGAGGCTCCTGTATTTATTCTTTGAGTTGCTTCAGTTATCCTTGGTTGTCTCATTGTCCACCTAGATCCTATAGACCCTTTCTTTCAAGTCAGAAATCAGAAGACATTAAGGTCATTTTCATTACTTGTTCACTGATTAGGTAAATAAAGTAGTAACATCACTAGATTCTCCCTAAACCTAAATAACTTAAAACCTATGTATCTTTGTTGATTACTTGATCTTTCCTATATTTTAACAGAACATCTACAGTCATCCATGATATTTCTTCCTTTTTGTTCACATATTCAATTAGGCTAGATATCTATCTGCTCTTGAGATAGTATAAAATTGCCTCTATATATTTGAATCTATGTCTGGATTTTCTTTTGTGTGTCATTACCACACTTTAAAAAATATTACAGCTTTGTAATATGGTTTAATAGCTCATGATGTTAGACATTCTCCAGTGTTGTCCCATTGTTTTTCTGGTATTGAATGTTGTTGTGGATTCTTCTGAGAACAGCTTGGTAATACTCCTCATGTCCACCCTGCACTTAGAGTAATTTGATCTTTTCCCATGAATATCCTAGTGGTTTTCTTTAAGCCCAGTAACTTTCCTAGACTGTGTCTTTGTATTGATGCTTATGGTTCAGTTTACCCTGGGCCAAGTTATACACTTAGGTGTGTATGTATGTATGTATGTATGTATTATGTATTATATATTATATACTTTGATTCAGGGCTTCTTTTACATCAGAAAGAATTTCTTTTTTTTTAAAGATTTATTTATTTATGCATACAAGCTGGGGCACAGGCCAGAGGCGGGGGGCAGCGAGATGGTTCACCAGAGACAGAGTGGGGAGCTGAACAGGCAGACTGACAGAAATGCACTGCTGAGGGGAGCAGCGGATGAGGCAGGAGAGGTTTGTCGCGCCATGCGGGAATCCCCCTGGCTGGGTGTCGAACTTGCGTCGCCGCTGCTGACAGCTCCACAGCGCAGCGCTTAACTGCTGGGACACCAGGGAGGCCCCCCAGAAAGAATTTCTTGACTAATATCTTTAAAGGTGTTAAGTTACTCCATTTTTTTCTTCAAGAAATTGATATTGTAATCTCTTTATTGCCTTTATATTTTCCACATTTCTCATCTGTCCCCCTGTACCATATATGTTTTTAATGTCTGTTCTTTTGTTGCCATTTCCAATTGTGCTTTATTTCTGTAACAGTTTAATTCTTGCACTTCTTTCCTTACTTCTGCCAGTTCATGCTTTATCTTTTCTGATTGCTTTGCTGTTTCTTCTCTGTTCTTATATATCTCTACTTTGCGCAGTTTTTTTTTAAATCATTGCTTTATTAAACTTATTTTCTACTGAGATTATAATTAGCATCTAACACTGTGTACTTATAATGTCTTTGATATGTTTACATAACACTTTTTTTTTAAAGATTTATTTATTTATGCATACAAGCTAGGGTACAGGCAAGAGGCATGGGGCAGCGAGAGGGGTTCACCAGAGAGACACAGTGGGGAGCAGAACAGGCAGATTGACGGAAATACACTGTATATGGAAGCAGTGGGCAAGGCAAGAGAGGTCTGCCACGCCATGTGGGAATCTCCCCAGCCGGGCATCGAACTCGCGTGGCTGCCTGCTGACAGCTCTACAGTGCAGCGCTTAACCTCTGTGCCACCAGGGAGGCCTACGTAACACTTTCTAATTCATGAAAATTTTGGTCTGAGTGTTTAATGGCAAGTGTGTGTGTGCATGTGTGTGTGTGTGTGTGTGTGTGTGTGTTTGCTATGTGTTTTATCTGTTATTCTCTTTTTTTGGAGTATGTTTATGTATATCTTGTGTTATTTCTTTTTGGAGAAATATGTGTTTTCTCATCACCATTTGTGGGGGCTTACTTTGAAGAAAAGTTAGGGTCATATTCCTGTTTAGCTGGATTTCTATAAGCTCCAATTTTATGAGTATGTTTTTTGTTCCCTTTTTGTGCTGTCTTTGACTTACTTTGGAGGTAGTCAGTTTTCTGCTTATTAATAATTGTCTCTATAACCTAATAACCAATCATTCATAATTGATTTGTCTGTGACTTCTTATTCCAGCCTGCTTCGTTACTAAGAACCATCTTGGACCAGGAATTCTCCTATTGTGTTTTCTGTTCCACTACTCCCATAGAGGATTGAGTTTTTCATCTTCATATATTCCTTCTTTTGAGAAAATTTCTGGTTTTTACTTAGATATTTATTATGTCTTTTTGAGAAACTTAGTCACCTTTTTTTTTTTTTACATCATGTGTAACCATCATTTCCTTGCTCAGTTTCTTTTTTTGCCCTAGCGCTATTTGCCTAATATTGACTGCCCTGTGACTCATTTTGTGGCTAAACATTTTTGATATACTGTTTTCCTCCCCACTCAATCCTCAGGTTATTTCTGAGATGAAAAAAGATAAACAGCAACTTTTACTACCATTGTCAAATTAGAAGTCTTTTTTTCATTTTAGTTCCATTGAAATTTTTTTTTAAAGATTTATTTATTTACACATACAAGCTGGGGTACATGCCAGAGGCGTGGGGCAGCAAGAGAGTTCACCAGAGACAGAGTGGGGAGCAGAACAGGCAGATCAGAAACACACTGCTGAGAGGAGCAGCGGTGAGGCAGGAGAGGTCTGCCACACCATGTGGGATTCTCCCCTGCTGGGGGTCGAACTCGCACCGCGCGCTGCCGACAGCTGCACAGCACAGCACTCAACTGCTGCGCCACCAGGGAGGCCCCATTGAAATTTTTTTTATAGGCTAAGGATGGTTTATTTCTCTATAGTGGATTTTCCCTTACTTTCAAATGTATTTGGATATTTTAGCTAAGTTCTGGGGGTTGATTTGAATTGCATTTTTGACTCTTAAAAGCATTTATAAATGTTTTTCCTTTATCTGGATACTGGTGAATAAACAAAGCATACAATTGCACTAAAATTCAAAATCTATAAAAGATACACAGTGAGAGCTTTGTTCCCTCCAGTCACTCACATCCCCACCCACTGCAGAGTTAACTGTTCTTTCTAGCTTCATTTTTTTCCCTTGGAGAGTGTATATAAAATAAATATGTATTTATGTATACATTCAAATGTTTTGCCATTTTTTATTCAAATACTTCTGTAGTGTGTTGTGACTCTCCTTTTCTACTTAATAGCCTTGAATGTTTTGTTTTTTATCAAAATATATACATCTGCGTAGTATACCATGTAAAACTGTATCCCAGACATTTAAGCATCTTACAATGGATTGACATTAAAAATACTTGTTTTTATAATTATTACCTCTCTGTGGTAAGTATTCTTATACGTAGACCACTGTGTTCATGTTTGACTCTAACATAAATCAGTAGATGTATTTGTAATCAGAAGGTTGGGTTCTGCTTGAATTTCTTGTTTCCAGACAAACCTTTCCTAACCTCTGAATCTACCATAGCCACCCATTATCCCCTTCACCATATCTTTTTATATACTTTTTTAATCAGAATTTTTAAACATAGAAAACATTCAATGAGTAATAGTATAATGAACCTTTGTGTACTCATCACTCATCTTTATCAGTTATCAGTATTTTTCAACCTTAGTTTTAGATCTCACCTCTTATATGCATTTTTAAAAAATACAGCAAATTTCGGGGCCTCCCCGGTGGCGCAGCGGTTGAGCGCTGCGCTGTGGAGCTGGCGGCAGCGCCAGATGCGAATTCAACGCCTGGCCGGGGAGAATCCCACGTGGTGCGGCAGACCTTTCCTGCCTTGCCCGCTGCTCCCCTCATAGGTGTATTGCTGATCTGCCTGTTCTGCTCCCCACTCTGTCTCTGATGGGGCCTCTAGCCACCCCATAGCTCTGGCCTGTACCCCAGCTTGTATAAAAAAAAATACAGCAAATTTCAGATAGGTCATTTTACTTATGAATGATTCAGTGTGTACCTCTAGCATATAAGAACCTATTTTTTTTAATTACCACTGTTCCATTTAACATCTAACCAAAGTACTGAATCTGATCTCATCTATATAGTACCTATCCCATATTTTTCTGACTCAAAAATGTACTTTTACTATTTTTGCTAAAATTCAAATCAAAATGAAATTCTTCCCATTTTCTTGATTAAAAAAATTACAAGTTTTTCTGGTCTCTCCTTTTTATGTCATTTTTTTTCAAGAAATACTCTTAATAATATGTTAAGATTCTCCATTTCTAGATCTTTTTGACCATTTCCTCCTTGTGGTATCTCAGCATATTTCTCTGATTCTTGCATTTTCTATAAACTAAGAATGAGGTTCAATTTTCTTGGCAACAGTATTTCATAGATAGTGCAGTGTGCACCCTCTTTTATCACAGTAGCAGTCACTTGATTTCTGCTTGATCCGGCAATTATAAAGTTAGCCATTGACATTTCACCTAATGAATATTTCCTGAATTGGTGGCAAAATCATTCTGTCATTCTTTCTGTAATTAATTAATTGCTGAATAAAAACTAGAAATTATAGTTTTGATGGATTTGTTAATGTTCCCGAGTGAATTTTTAAATTACGTAATAGTTGAGAAGGAAATTTACTGTTCATTTTGGTTTAGGTAGTATTTTTAAAATAAAGATTTAAAATTACCCTTGATCTTTTAATTGCATTTCAATAGGAAGTGTCTGTGAAGTTGATTACTTTTCAAAATGATTAAAAATATTTCTGAAAAAACGACATGATTTTTCTTTTTTTAAAAAGATTTATTTATTTATTTATGCATATGAGAACAGGGGTGTAGCCAGAGGTGTGGGGTGGTTAGAGGATTCACCAGAGACAGAGTGGGGAGCAAAACAGGCAGATCTACTGAGGTACACTGCTGAGGGGAACAGCGGGCTAGGCAGGAGAGGTCTGCTGTGCCCTGTGGGAAGCTCCCTGGCCAGGGATCAAACTTGTGCTTCAGGGATTGCAGATAGCTTCATATTGCTGAGACTTAACCACTTGCACTACCAGGGAGAAACCCTGATTTTTCTTACGAAATGTGTATTTCCATGTTTTGGTGATATATTACTTTGAGACTCCAAGAAAGTTTATAAACTTTTAGAATGTATTTTATTAAAATCCATTCTTATTTTTCCTATTTATATAGGTTATTAAGTGTGATATGCTGTGATCTAGACACTCTTCTCCTGTTAGAGGCTCAGTATCAAGTATCTGAAATGTTACTGAATGCTCAAGAGGAAAATATCTTAGAGGCCTCTGAGAGCCACAGGTAAAACAAACAGACAAAAACTGTTAAGACATAATAACAACAGATTTCTCTACAGGTGCTCTGTTAGAGAGTAATGTTCTATGCAGTTTGTTTAATGTTTCTTCTCTATCTAAGTTCAGTTGATTTAAATAACAGTAGACTGAAAAGCAATTAAATCATATATGTCACAAAAAGATTGTTATTGAGATTCTTTGGGCTTACAGAAGGCTGCTTTCTAAGATTTTTTTGTTTTTGTTTGTTTGTTTTGATTTTGTTTCATTTTAGTTAAGTCCTGACTTTGTTAATGATTCCAGGAGGTTGTGTTACCTTTAAACTCAGGCTTCATTTGTAAGATGATTCATTAAAGAAATTTTGAATTTTGTGTTCCCTTTTCAATGCTTTTCATTTTCTTAATTTTATGTTTATAATCATAAATTCTGATTATTATAAAATGAATTTATTCTATTAAATTGATTTTTTTCTATTAATATATCAAAATTGCCATTATCTCAATTTGACTGACATTTTACTGGATGCACATTCAATAACTGGCAATATTTTCATATCTGTAATTAAAAGGAAAAAAAGTGTGCATCTATTCTAGTTAGGTTTTAAAACACTAAAGCCATCCAAGCCATAACCTGGATGCTCTAGGTTAGCTAAAGAAGGATGATGTCAACAGCTACAGAAGTTAGATGTGGAGGTCTCTCAAAAGAAATTATTTGATTTTGAATTTAAGGTACTGTGTTTAAAGTTAAGAGACCCTTGCCTAAAAATATGACTATTAAAGTCGTTATGGAATTAATGCATGTATCATTCCCATTTCTTCAAATGAAGTAACATTTATCAAGGACATACTCATTTATTAATTCCATTCATCTCTTTGTATTATATCACCATCAATTTTTTGTTAACAAAGATAATAAAGTCTATATATTTATTTTTTCAGGAATTTTATAATTGATGGCTTGTCAGTAGAGAGAAATCATGTTCTTGTTAGGATAAATCTTATTGGTGGGCCCATGGAGAGAATTTTACCTCCAAGGGTACTGCAGAAGGTGAGTGAGGTAAAGAGGGAGGGGGATTGTTTTCCTGAACATATTTTTAAGCAAAGTAGCCAACTTGGGTGATACTAAACACCTGCCAAATATCTGCATCACAGAGTTGATATTTTGTGATAAGAAAAACTTTATGATGCAAGTAAAGATTTTCAAATGAAAATCGTATTCTTCTTGGCAAGTGCTATGTGTTATAGAGTGTGATGTTTTATTAAAAAATTGTTGTTAGATTACTTTTCCTTTTGTATTTAATTGATAATTTTAAGTAACTCTCCTTCCATCAGTACTGTCGAGTTTGGTCTTTTTCTTACAGGATTTTGTTATTTTTTTATTGTTGTTAAGCACATTTTTGTTTTGTCCCTGGGAAAGATGAGATAAATATGATTGATAGCACAAGAAAAACAGTTTTGTGGGCTATACAGGAAAAATAGTTGTCTTTTAAAGACGGTAATTTTCTTTTCATTAAAAAAAATACTACAGCCATTATTATCAGTCCCAGTAGTTAGAACAAGTGTCCATATATTTGTTTTCAGTGCTGATTTAATGTGTTTCTGTTACATTTCATATTACTTATGATCCATTTGAGTGTTGAATTCTACTATCAAATAGCTTTTTGTTAGGCTACAACTCTAGAATTTATGAAACAAAAGCCAATTAAATTAATGATATTTCAAAAAGCCTTAGCATTCATTATTTTAAACTACTTTCTAAAGCCATATATCTTGCATCTTTTTTAGAGTGATGACCCATATCCTTGGCCTATGTTTTCATCATATCCTTTACCAGACTGCTATCTGTCAGAAATCACAAGAAATGCTGATCTAAAACTAGGTAAAATATTTACCATCAACTGCTAAGTTATTTTAATGCTTTTGTTGTTGTAATTTGAAAAAAGATAATATTATGAAGGGAGATTAGTACTGTTTTTCATTTGACTTGTATATGTGGATATGTTTATGCCTATTTCTTTGTAGTTTTTCATTTTTTGTTCCTTACTAACTGTATGATGGCAGGTAATTCTTACTAGAAACTTTCTGGTTTAAAAATGAATTACCAACTTTATTTGTTAAATTTTTAGATATGTAGAACTCTATTCAGCAGAGTAATATTTTTTAGTATCTGTGTGCCATACATAGATCTTGTGTGCTCAAAACTTGACAATAATCATATAAATTATATAAATAAAAATAGTATCCACCTTAGAGTAGTTCATGAACTTTTAGAAAACACTTCTAAGTAATAGATAATTATGTAATAGCATAATGTGATAGGACTAAATAGCCAACTGTGTACCCTGCTGCAATAGTACATAAGCAGAAAACCTGTCCAAAAAAATTTGTGTTTAAAGTAAGACATGAATTATAAGTATATGTGCTTTCTGAGTAACAAGAGAGCATTTTTGACAAAGGATATAGCAGTGAAATTTGAAGGAGTAAATTAGATTTAGAGAACTATGAGTGGTTCAAGGATGTCTGAGATTTGCAACATGAGGGTAAGAGTGGTTAGAGATAAGACTGGATAGGTAAACCAAGTTTAGCTGTAATAAGGCCTATGTGGCTCAAGTTCAGGTGTTTAGATTTTATCATAAGGGCAATGAAAATTCAGTTAATAGATACTTCTAAGATGAAATATAAAGATATACGATTAAACATTTCTTTAATTTGAGAAATTAGTTCTCATATCAATATGATGTTTATTATATCATCAAACCTGCACTGGAAAGAAATAACATAATAAAATTCATTTCACATAGGTTAGATTCTATGGGCCAATTATTGAAAAATAAGAACTGTATACTTGACACCTTGACTACAAATGTTAATTAGCATATGAAATTTAACAAATCTGAGATAAACACCACCAAAATCTATTCTTCTGGTATCCTTCCTCATTTCAGAAATATCAACTTTGTGCTTCTAGTTTTTTAGTCAGTAAACCTGAAGGCATTCTTTGACTCCTCTTTGTCTTCATATTCCACATCTAATTTGTCAGCAAATGTTTTTAACTTTATGATCTGAAATAAAACCACTTTCATTCATCCACTACCATTCTCATCTCTCACCTGTTTTATTGCAGTAACATGCCAAGTATATTTGCAATATGGCAGACACAGTAATGATGTTAAGTGTGGGTTGGATCATACTATTCCTCTAATTGAAACCAAGCCCTCCACTGGCTGCTCTGTATCTTGTAAAACCCAACATTTGTGACTTCCTTCCTGTCACATTCTATTTCAATTAAGTATAATTTCAATACTCTATTTAATTCCATGTTTTACCATCAACTGGACAGCAAGTTTTATTGTCTTTCTGTTTCTCCATAAAATGATAAAACGTGTGTTTGATTTTGTATCCTGCTACTTTACTGAACTGGTCTATTATTTTGAGTAGTTTTCCTATGGAGTTTTTAGGGTTTTGTATATATATTATCATATCGTCTGCAAATAGAGACAGTTTAATTTATTCCTTTCCTATTTGGATCCCTTGAATGTCTTTCTCTTGCCTAATTGCTCTGGCTAGGACTTCCAGTATTATATTGAAAAGTAATGGTGAGAGTGGACATCCTTGCCTTGTGCCTGATCTTAGGGGAAAGGCCTTCAGCTTCTCACCGTTGAGTATAGTATTGGCCATGGGTTTGTCGTATATGGCGTTTATTATGTTGAGGTATGTTCCTTCTATCCCAAGGATTTCAAGGGCTTTTATCATAAATGGGTGTTGTACTTTGTCAAATGCTTTCTCAGCATCTATTGATATGATCATATGGTCTTTATTTTTCTTTTTGTTGATGTGTTGGATTACATTGATTGATTTTCGGATGTTGAACCATCCTTGTGCCCCTGGGATAAATC
>PVIJ01000023.1:100516-135057 GCA_004024925.1 Scalopus aquaticus | reverse complement strand
TGTTTTTGAATGTTTGGTAGAATTCATTTGTGAAACCATCTGGTCCTGGGTTTGAATAAGACTTTATTAATTTAACAGCTGTACCTAATACTTCTGCCTAATAGATATAATCCTAACTTTCCTATGACTCTTCTTAAGCAGGAGAGAATGATCTGGGCACCATGGATAGTGCAGAAAGTATCCCAGGAAAATATTTTACATACATTATAAATTGAATATCAATAGAACGTATGTCATTCTGATATTGCTGATATGTCACTGGTCCTATACTACTGGTAGGACAGTAGAAAATCGGAGAGGAAATCAGAAGCCGGTGTAGCTTTTCATTGTACCTAACAGAGTACAGTGATGATATCTCTGTAAATTCAATGAAAAAAATGGAGCCAAATGCATTTTTAACAGACATAAAGCTAAATTGAATGTAATATTTCTGGTTAAATACAGTTCAATTAATAGAATATTGTGCTATTTAAAAATAAACTGTGATAAAGGTAGTAATAACTTAGGAAAACTATTTTTAAGAAAAGGTCATTTACTTCTATTCTTCTTTTATGATTTGGAAATAACTATTCACTGATTCTACCAGGTGTTATTTTAGTTTTTATTTGCACTGCAAAATTTGGGATATCATTTCATTGTTGTGGAAAAAATATCAGTCCAGTTGTGTGCACATGGTAACATCCTCCTCATTTGTCTCTCAGCTTCTAGATTTATCCTCCTTGCTACAGTTAACATCTCATCTGTTAAATTGCCTCTTGTTAGCTCTTAGGCATCAGTGTTAGTTATTAGATGATTTATCTTCATCTGTAAATAAGAATCTTGTGACATCATCTGGCTCATTTATTTTTCTTTGTGCACAGTTTTTAGGTCACCACATTAAAATGTAAATGCCCTTTATGAGCTCCTGATTATTACACTGGTCAACATTGATATCTTTCTGACTTAAAAGGACCCTAATCTGTAGTATCTTGGTATGCTGAACATGAATATAACCCTGAAAATTTTTTATTAGCTCTCGTTTTCAAGATATTTCATATAATTCATTTTATATGTTTCACCGTGTAAATTTATCCAGTAGGACTGCAGCAACATCCTAAGTCAGCCTAGAATGATGTCATATTGCATCGCATTGCGTAATATCATCATGCACACATCATCCAGAGTTGACTGCATCATTTTCTGAGGCAATGCAATACTTCTGCCAGACGGCTGCTGAAGTAAGCTGACATCAGCAGTGCACTAGATAAAGCCCTGTCGGAAAGGTTGAGCATTGAAAATATTTCAGACTTTGTGCGAAACAGTTTAAGCTACTGTTCCATAGAACTGTTATTATTTTATCCATTTAGGCACAATACAGAACAGTCATGCCTCAAAAGTGCGTTAAGAGCATTGACAATTTCTGCTCTATTTGTGGAGAAGTGACATTTGCCAACCAGAAGAAAAGTATCACTTCTCAAGTGAAGAAGGCTTATCATCTTGACTTCAGATGCAAGGTTGTTGGCCAAGACAAGCCTTGGGCCCTTCATATATGCTGCGCTCCATGTCCAACACAGCTTTCACAGTGGCTAAATGCAAAAGACCATCAATGCCGTTTGCAGTTCCCATGGTGTGGAGAGAGCCAAGCAACCACATCAAAGACTGTTCCTTCTGCTTGGTTCCTCCTCTTTCCAGCAGAATAACGAAGCAAAAGAAGTCGAGAATGGTCTACCCAAACATTCTGTCTGCAATGAGATGACCAGTTCAACAACTTGCTGCAGGGTGATGCGAAACCAGCATGGAGTGCTTTTCGCCTCGTGTCTACAAACTTCCTTGGGAATGTTAGAGAAGAAAACTACAAGGAACTATTAGAAGACATGCTGATGCAATATCAGAAACATGGCTGCAATATGTCTCTAAAGATCCACTTCCTTCATTCCCATCTGGATTTCTTCCCTGAAAACTGTGGTATGCTTAGTGATGAACATGGCAAACATTTTCATTAAGCTATCGTATCAATGTAACAAAGATACTAGGGAAAATGGTCCACTACAATGCTGGCTGACTACTGCTGGACACTCCCCAGAGATGCTCCTGAACAGCTGTATAAGAGACAAGAGAAGAAATCGAAGAAGTAGTCTATGACTTGATTTTTTACGGGTATTAACCATAGGCCTATTACTATTGGCATGCATTTCATGATGTAAACATCCATTTATTGCAGATTACAAAAAATTAGAGCCAAAATTAGAATTTGACCGTCATATTTGTGTTGAGCACATACAAATTGATAGGAAATGACTAATTTTATTTCAGTAACATGACTTTTGGTCGACCAGTGTTATCGATGTCTGTATTTTTATATATACACCTGTATGTGAGCGTACACTTGTGAAAAGTTTTCTTCCATATGGTTGAAATAAGTTATGCTCAAAATATCATCATCTGTCTCTGTGAGTGTAGGTAAGTAGGAAGCAATGTATTAACACAGCAGCATAGTGTTAACTGTTCAGAAAATAAGAATGGGAAAGGAGAGTGGGAGTAAGCAGAGTTAAAGAATGGTTTAAAGCAAGTTCTGATTAGCATGTCAGGAGCTGTTATAGTGAACAACTGGAGATTGACTCATAATGACTTTCATATATGAAACAGGAACATCATGAGATAACCATCTACATTGCTGGTTTTTGTTTTCTTAAGTTAAAATTAGCTCTTCTGGGAGTTACTGTTATATCACTAATTGGCCAGTCTGTTCTAATATATTTCATTTCAGTGAATTTAGTATGGGACATTTTTCACTAACTAGGAAGGGAAATCCAACACTTCAAACCTCCTTCACCCCCCCCAAAAAAAAATAGATGGCTTAACTATAGCATACTGTAGTTAATGGGAGCATCAGAGATATCAATAAGATGAAGCCTTTGCTCTTATTTTCTTTTCTAGCATCCTACATTCATTTTATTACTCTTGTTATATTTATTCAAGCTTAACTATAAAATAATCAACGTTCTACTATGTATCTGTCTACTATATACCGTATTACTTTATACCTGTCTACTATATATCGTATTACTTTGGAATTCCTATCTTTATTAAGAAACCATTTGGATCCAGATTTACTCAGTGGGCTTGTAGCTGTAAAGTGGAGATTAAGTTACTTTTGTCATTGCCTTTATGTTTTTAGTACTCCTAACAGAACCAACAGAGGAGCAGAAATGCAACACTGATTCAGTGGCCACTGGCAGAACAGTTGACATTGAATGACTTTCTTTGATCTTAGAAATTTAATGGCTATTCATTGAAAGCTTCAAGCAGATTATAACTCCTGATGCAAGTGAATTACTGCATGTTCTTAGGAACTCTTTAGTAGTCACTCTACCCATGTGTCTCTTTAGAAATTCTTCCTAAAAATTTACTTCTTTGGGGCTTTCTAAGAGATAAAGAGAGTGACAGCTAATGTGAACCACTTACATAACAAATGTGTTACTTTGTCATTCTTTCATGCCCCTTGCCCTTCACCTCCTGTCCTTCCATTTTTTTTTTCAAGATTTATTTATTTATACATACTAGCTGGGGTACAGGCCAGAAGTGTGGGGTGGTGAGAGGGTTCACCAGAGACAGAGTGGAGAGCAGAACAGGCAGATCAGAAATACACTGCTGAGGGGAGCAGCAGGCAAGGCAGGAGAGGTCTGCCGCACCATGTGGGAATCTCCCAGGCTGGGCGTCGAACTCGCATGGCCGCCGGCAGTTCCACAGCGCAGCGCTTAACTGCTGCTCCACCAGGGAGGCCCTGTCCTTCCATTTTTATAGTAATTATCCTATACACTCTCTATCAACAATATGGGTGTTTTTAAAAATTTTTTAAAAACAGCTTTGAGATACAATTAATATATCAATTTATCCACTTTAAGCATTCAGTTCAGTGTTTTTTTTTTCAGTACATTCAAAAATATGTGCAACCATCACCACAGATAATTTTAGAATATTTGATCACCTTAAAAGGAAATGTGGTGCCCCTTCTGTTCCCCCTTCCCTCATCCAGCACTAAACAACCATTAATCTCCTTCTTTCGCTAAAAAGTTCTCTAGCCTGGACTTCCACATGAATGGAATAATACAGTTTGTGCAGTTTTGCATCTGGCTTTTTTCCTTTAATGAATTTGGAGTTTGTCCATATTCTAGCATGTGTAATATTTTATTCCTTTTTTTTATTGTGTGACTATACCACAATTTCTTTATATATGTGTCTATTGATGAGCATTGAAATATTTGTACCTTTTGGCTAAAAGATGCTTATATAAACATTCATGTACAAGTTCATGCATGAACATCTTTTCATTTGTCTATAGAGTATATATCTAGGAGTGAAATTCCTGAGTTATATGTTACATTGTGTTTAATAATTTGAGAAACTACCTCACTGTTCCTAAAGCTGCTGCATCATTTTGCATTCCCACTGGCAGTGTAGGGGGAGTTACAACTTCTCTACATTATCATCAATATTTGTTTTGATTAGATTTTTGATTCTAGTCATTCTGGATGTGAAGTGCTAGCTCCTTAGGTTTTGATTTGCATTTCCATGTTGCCTAATATTGAACATCTCTTCATATTCTTATTAGCCATTTGCATATCCTTCTAGAAGAAATGACCATTTAGATCCTTTGCTCGTTTTTAATTTTATTGAGTTGTGTTCTTTTATATATAGTCCCATATTAGATGATTTGAAAACTTCTTTCACATCTTAAAATACTTTGTGCCTCTGGATCTTTGCAATGGATGTTCCCACTTCCTGGAATACTAACCTACTCCTCACATGAGCAATTTCTTCTAAACCTTTTGAGCTGAATGTTACTTCTTCAGAGACATTATTATCTCCACTTTACCTAAAAATGTATTTTTTTCCTTGCTTATTTCTCTCTGGCTTCCTATTCATTCCTCTGATAGCACTTAATGAGGTATTTGTTTAGTCACTGTCTGCTACCATAGAACTTAAACTCCAAGAAACAGATGCTTTTTGCCTTAAGTCATGGCAATAATAAATGCTGAAAAGTAGATGAATTATTACTGGTTTCTTCTTCTTCTTTTACTTTTCCTATCATCAAACTTTAACTTTCAAATACTTGTCAGTAGACTTTGGGAATCCCTTCTAGGCAATCTGAAGTAAATTTAGAATTTTTTACTCATACCTGATATAACCTCCAATCTGACCGATTTTTCAAGCAGGGATAACTTTGCAGTTAGGATCTTCCTTAAGCTATACTTCTGAGGATGTCATTTGAAGCAGACATCTTTATTATAGTTATTTTATCATTTTCAAAGTGGTACTTTATGTTTTACAGCACATAAAAGGTATGCATTGTTAGAATTACATACCATTTTTTACAATTGAAAAAAATGCACAATTTTTATTCTGTGATTACTTCAAATTTCATGTTTTATGACTTTGCTATCTTAACTTTACTGCTTCCTCTACTGCATTTCTACTTACCTGATAGGAAATTGATTTTCTGCCTGGTGAGACATTCTCTTTCAAATACTATATAAAAGAGTAAGTTCTGTGGTTTTATTATTCCCTTCAATGAAATGCATCAAATAATATTAAAACCTTTATAGTTGGATTGTTCAGATTGTTTTTTGTTCAGATATTTTTATAGTATATTTCACATGACATTATTCTTATATGAGAAACGGATCACTTTTTAGATTGAGGTGACTTTGGTTTACAGCACTGTATATGATTCAGATATATAGGGTCACACCCCTTCAGATACATGTTACTGCACCACACCCACCACCAAGGCAGCGATAGATCATTTTAATGTTCATAATATGTGATTATAAAAATACATCTCTTTTTTGCCTGAACATGAAATAATTTTTTTCCTACAAATTAAACAAGAAAAGGTCATACAAAATTTAATTTCAATAGAACTTGGTTTTCAAGGTTTGTAAATTTTCAGCTCTTAATTAATTCTTTATAAAATATGTCTTGAATTTTTAGATTCCCTGTGTTGGTCAAATGTCTTTGCGGACCATATTATGTTTTGAGGTGACAGTGATGACTCTAAGCCACGAAATCTGTTTTCTTGACATAGGTTTGGTACTTTATCAAAATATAAGTGAAAATCATTTGCAATGATTATGTATTAATATGTTGGGGAATAGAAAAAACTTTTTGATAATTATTATATAGAAGTTTATTTTGAACGATTTCCATTTAAATACTGCAGCTTATGTAAGAGGTAGGTAATCACTGCAATGTGTTTTGGTCAATAAGTAAACGAACGGTGACAGAAAAAGTTTCTATATTGGTATTAGAGCTTTTGAACAGGAATACTAACTATACTTTCTGTCTCTGGAGTTTTGGAATGTTCAGTGAATGAAAAAATTCATAGGTTTTGCAGTTGCAATCTTATAATGTCAACTTATTTTGTTTTAGCTCTCAAAACGTTATTATTTTAAATTAATTGCTTTAGAAGATGTTGAAATTTAGCCTTTTCAACTTCAAATGTTATTTTGACATTGAAACAATATCTTTATTTTAATGACAATTTCATTAACCTATATTGATCTTGTTTAATAAATTTAAATCCAGTGTCCTTATTGGGTTAACTGTTTACTGACACAACTTTTTGCTGACTCTCTGATATTTCTGCCTTTTTTAGATGTCAAACCCATGCCTGTATCCCTGCTAAATATCTTCATGTCTTTTTAATTTGTAAGAAATGATGACATTCAATTTCCAGAAAGGAAAAGTTTTTCATCTTCCTCTCTAGGTTCTTCTGACTGATCTAATAATTTAATTTACATAATGCAGATTAACATAGAAAAATTTAATTTTGTATTGGGAAGGATCCTCAAGAGACTAAAAGTGACAAAGCAAACAGGTTTTTATAGCGTGGGCAATTTCTGCTATTTGTGGGGAAGTGACATTTGCCAACCAGAAGAAAAGTATCACTTCTCAGGTGAAGAAGCCTTATCATCTTGACTTCAGATGCAAGGTTGGTGACCAAGATAATCCTTGGGCCCCGCATATATGCTGTGCTCCATGTTCAGCACAGCTTTCACGGTGGTTCAATAGCAAAAGAGCATCAATGCCTTTTGCAGTCCCCATGGTGTGGAGAGAGCCAAGCAACCACATAAAAGACTGTTCCTTCTGCTTGGTTCCTCCTCTTTCCAGTGGAATAACGAAGCCAAAGAAGTCGAGAATAGTCTACCCAAACATTCCGTCTGCATTGAGACTAGTTCCACATGGTGAGGGACTTCCTATTCCAGAACCTCCAGCAGAATATTCTTTTGAGTCATCTGATGAGGACAAGGGTTAGCCGACCTGTTCTTCTCCTGTTCCATCAGCATGCAGTGATCCAGATTTTCACTGTGGTGCATCATCAACCCCAAACAGACTAACACAGAAAGAACTAAATGACCTGGTTCGTGATTTGGACTTATCCAAGAACAAGGCAGAATTGCTCGGATCAAGACTCCAACAATGGAATCTTCTAGAAGAAGATGTCACAATTACTTTCTATTGAAAGCGCCACCAGCAGTTGGAGCCTTTCTTCAGAAAGGAAAGTACTCTGGTATTCTGTTCCAATATTGAGGGCCTCATGAATGCCTTAGAAATCATTCATGACCCACAAGAATGGAGACTGTTTCTAGAATCTTTGAAACTGAGTGTTAAGGCTGTGCTTTTACACAATGGAAACCATCTTCCATCTATTCTATTCCTGAACAGCTGTACAAGAGACAAGTGAAGAAATCTAAGTAATAGTCTATGACTTGATTTTTTACAGGTATTAACCATAGGCCTATTACTATTGGAATGCATTTCGTGATGTAAACATCAATTTGTTGCAGATTACAAAAAAATCTAGAGCCAAAATTAGAATTTGACTGTCATATTCGTGTTGAGCATGTACAAATTGATAGGAAATGACTAATTTTATTTCAGTAACATGACTTTTGTAAAAATTTGTTTACCAGTGTAATCAGTCTATAAATATTTTTGGTGATTAATCCTCCCTTTTATCAAGTACTTACATAAGCCTTTATGTCAAGTCAGATATTTTATCATTCTTTTCTCTCCTTATTGTATCTAACCTTGGAATTAAGATTTATGTTCTGTAGATAAAAGATAAATGACCTTTATTTGACATCCTGTTAACTGAGGAGGCGGGGTCTATGAAATTCTTTTTTCCAATGTAAATCTTGAGTGGCAGTTTTTGGATATTTACTTTAAAAATCAAAATAAGTGTTTGGGAACCGCCCTGGTGGCGCAGTGGTTAAGCGTTGTGCTGTGGAGCTGTTGGCAGCGGCGACACAAGTTCATTGCCTGGCCAGGCAGATTTTCACATGGTGCGGCAGACCTCTCCTACCTCACCTGCTGCCCCCCTCAGCAGTGTATTTCTGTTGATCTGCCTGTGCTGCTCCCCACTCTGTCTCTGGAGAACCCTCTCGCCGCCCCATGCCTCTGACCTGTACCCCAGCTTGTATGCATAAATAAATCAATCTTTAAAAAGAAACCCCACCCAAATATTTAAAAAAAAAACCACACACAAAAAAAACCCAAATTAACTATTTGGATTTGAGTAGTAAAACTTTATTTTCATCTAATTTTTAACTCATGTTTTAAATAAACATCTGTGACAACCAGGGGAAATAAATCACCTACTAGTGTAGGTGCAAGAGAATGACAAAGGAAAACTAATCCCTCATTTCTCTAAACTTCATTGATTCTTCTACAGTAAATGTTTATCACATATTAAGAGAAAAAAATGATAATTCCAACAAATAGGAAATAATCTACAGAAAATGTAGATATAATGGTGTTAAGAATCCACAGTTGTTCCAATAATAAAAAGTCATGTAAGAATTTAGATACACTCAAATTTAGAGATGTATAGATACAAAGTTTAGTAATTGCTTTATGCCAAGCTATGAGCAATAACGGCCCATATTTTAGCGACACTTTTATACTTAGAAACTTTTAGTCTTATAAGTAACTTAAATTATTCCACATACATTTACATACACATGTGTGTAATGTGTATATATATATATATATGAGTATGTGTATATATAATCAATTTTTATATACATGAAAATGCACACATTTTGAGTTGTTTGAATTTTGACAAATATCTGTGCCCACATACCCATCAACACAGTCAAAATACAGAACATTTTCATGACACCACAGAAGTTCATTTTAGTCCCTTGTAGTCATCTTCCCTTTATCTCCAGTCGTTGACATTTTTCTATTACTACAGATTAGGATTTCTCAATTTCAGCACTATTAATATTTTGGAATGATTAATTCTTGCTGCTAGAGGGGTGCTATCCTGTGAACTGATGGTTTTTTTTAGCAACACTAAAAAATCCACTAGATGCCAGAACTTTTCTCTGTAGCCTCATTTCCCAGTTGTAATAACCAGAAATGTCAATAACCATTGTACAAATATCCCCATGGGAGCAAAGCCTTTGAGAAGCACTGTTAAAGATTAGTTTTTCCCGTTCTTGGTTTTCGTACAAATAGAACCATATCAAATACATTCTTTATGCCTGCTTTCTTTCTCTCAGCATAAAAGTTTTGAGTTTCATTCAGTTTGTTATATATACCATTCGCTTGTTTATTTTTACTGAGCAAGACCCTGGTATCGATAAACTACAACTTGTTAAGTATCACCTTTTTGTTTATATTTTCTTTAAATACTTTAGCTGCAGTAAAATCTTTGCTTAATTGTATCATCTTAGTCTTTTCCAAGACTTTCTACTAGTTAGTTAGCTACTGATTTGGAATCAAATTTCCCCTTTCGTCATGCTAGTGATTTCAAAAATTGAATGTTGAATACTCTTGTTGAATGTTGAATAGTTTTGCATTGAGTGATGAATTTTTATTTTTAAAGTAATGTGCATTTTTGACATCTAGTCAAGAAATTAATAGTGGATCAGTTTTATCTTTCAAGACTTTCATTTTAGAGTAGATGAAGAGTTGCCTTTTCTATATGGTTCATCTAACTCTATTATTAGTAAGGATTAATCTTTCTGGTGCCCTACTATTTAAGGAGTATTCTTCACTCTTTTTGAAACTTGATGTCACCTTATCCAAAGTATATTCTGGGAATTGTTCATTTTATAACTCCCAGCTGTTCTTTGCCCAGTATTGTGGAGTTTTACTCTTTACTTCTACAGCTTATTACTTAGCAGTCAACATGACACTTACATAGATTTTTGGAGTTCTTTCTCTGCTCTTCCTCTCCAGTACTCTAACCCACCAATTTAAACCTCATCATTCTCTTTGCAGTTTGACTTTTGTCTCTTCAACTCAGCAATACCTCCAAGACACCCTTCCTGCACAGTGATCTTGAAAGTGCCTTCAAGAAAAAAAACAAGACCAGTCATGAAGCTCATCTCTTTTGTTACCCTCTTCTCTAACAGTTCTGAACTTCTTATTGAACAGTATCTGAAAACAGTTGTTTAATATATTTACCCAGTTTTGTTTACAGAAGGAGAACAAGACTGTTCCCATTTCCTCTGTCATGACCAGAAGCAATACTTTATTTTCCTCTTTATAAACACAGAAATTTGGGGAAACAGAATTCTGTTCATCATTCACATTTATTCTCTGAAAACCACTAGTTTACAGTTGTCATATTCTTATGGTGCCATTCCTATGATTCCATCCTCTTGTCTTATTCTCCATATGCAAGAACCTTGCTACAATAACACCCTTGGCCTCTCTCTCGACAAAGTTGGAATGTTGGTGGATGAATTTGGGGGGAGGAACGAATATCTGGGGTTAGCCTTACTTGTAGGATATACTTTAAAGCCTACTGTTAGATAATATTTACACCTTTTCTTCCATGTACGTGAGGAGAGGCTTTGGTGTCTTCTCACTGTGATTGAATAAATTTGTTCAGTTCAGGAGAGAGCTGTGGAAGTCCATATGGCTGCAGATCCAAATGATGGTGCTGGTTTGCCTGATATTTTTGAACTCCATTTATCTACTCCTATTTATCAGGTGACCCCAAATTTGGAAGGGGAAATAAAGGAGTTAATATTCTCCTCTAACTCAGTAATAATCACAGATATACATGGTTTTCAGTTAACATATCAAATCACTATTTTTAACTAAGGAATGCATATTGAAAAGCTCATACTCCTGTTGATGGCTAGGGGAAACAGTAACCAAAAATATATAAAGGATGCAAAGTCTCTCAGTTAGGTAGTCAGACTGACTCCAATTCAGCATTTCTTTATTACCTCAAGTCCAATTCCAGGTTTGTGAAATGGTGTCCTTCAACTCCTCCAACTAGTAGATTCAGATGCATCCTGTATTTGCTGTTTCATTCCTGTTTACAATTATACTGCCCTGTGCTCTTTTCCTTAAAATGAATTGATGAGAAAGTGAAACAGAATAGCAAATGTGAAAGGAAAGAGACTGGAGAGCAAGAAGAGAAGGGTATACTGCAGGAAGGAGGGAAAGTGTGAATTAGAAATTATAAAAAAATAGCAGTTTGCGAAATATCTACATGGACATGCTCTATTTAAATAAGGTAATAGTTAGAAAAGACAGGTTTAGACATGGATAGAGGAGATGTTATAGAGAAAGGATAACGAATTGCTTTTGCCTTTGCAGTCATTTCAAAGCAAAGTGATTCTTACTGGGCTGTAGTTAGTCTGTTCTTGGGAAGTAAGTAATGTAACTATTCTGATTGGAAACTATAAAATTTAATTATAATGCTGTTGAATTTGGTCTTTTACTGAGTTTATAGTAAGATAGATTTAACACTAAAACTTTGTTCTTAATAGCATAATTTTCAACAAAATTATTGGCTTGGCTTATTTCTTGAATTTAGATAAAAGGTTTTGAAAATTTTTATTAAAAAGAATCACTTTCTCTAGTCAATATACTTTTCTCCAGTTTTTGCTTGGTTAAGGCTATTATGAAATGTTGAGGCACATTATCATCTATGTTCAAAAAGAATATACTGGATTAGTGCTAAATACCAGAATTACACATTATTTCAATGAAACAGTTCTTTATGTATATTTGAGTATGCAAATATGTGGTATATTGGTATGGTATATATATTTTTGTATATTCATGTGTTTGAGAGAGTATGTATGTAGTTTTTATATATAAAGACTTGTGACATTTGTGACATTTGTGTATGATAGCCATGAGGATACATAGTTGGTATTTTAGGTATAAATAAAATGAAATTTAGATCATAGGAATGATGTGTATAACTTGACTTGATTATACTATTATAATCTGTATATAAACATATGTGCTCATTATGCATACACATGCATGTACTTTATGATATGTAAATTTCATGAAATCAGGTGACCTTATTATCTATATTGATTATTATACGCACACTGGAGGAACTCCATACATATTAATTGATTGCATTTTCACAAAAGTTAGATGGAAAAGTCAAGTCAAAATAATTTGATATGGTATAAAGGTTGATTTTTAAAATCTGTAGGAATAAAGACTTTCTTTCTTTATTATAATTTTATTCTCCTTAAGAAATGGTAAAGAGTCAATTGAAACCCTCTCTTTTATTAGGCTGACTATTAGTATCTTCCTGATGGGATTTATAGGACCAAAGCAGAGCTTAGGCAGATGCATCTTGCAGTGTTAGTGTTCCCAGACCACAACTTTGGGCAAAAGCAATGTGGTCTTTGATCCTGTGTTTTCAGAAGGTGCTTGTTACTGCTCATCTCGTAAATCTCCTTCAAGGGAAATGGTAAAAAGAAAGAGTTGATGCAACCGTGAATTTCCCCCATGCTCTTCTAGAAAATGGGAGAACATAGTTGCTGCTTTTTCTCCTGCTTCAGTTTTTACCTATATGTGTATGTGATAATACTACATAGGTCTATCAGTATACACACACACATATACTTTTTTAGTGACATCTAGATTTTTCTTTAATGCAATATTACAGATTTTTAAATACAGAATTGCATGGGAATAAAGTTTAAGTGTAGATGGAAAAAATTCATAAGAATAATTAAAATGGAAATATAAAATTAAAAGTATATGGAAATGGTAATGTATTCATGAAATTGCTTACAAAGAAAAAAAAGTTCTATTTTAGCCATACTATTTCATCCTCATTCATTGTTTTCACTATAATTTTTCTTCAGGGAGAGAAATAATCAATTAGAGGTTATCTACACTTATGCTTTTTTTTTTTTTGCTTTATAAGAAATTAATAACACTATACCTGAATATACATGAAGAATTGATGTAATGTTCATGTCAGTCTGTGTAATGAAACCTTAAGAACCACACTGTCTGTCAAACCAAATATTGAGTAATGAGTCATGTTTATGTAAGAAAATTCAAGAAGTGTGGTTATAAATCAATAATCTATCTTAAGAGCTTTTAATGTGGTAATTAGCAATCGATGATAAATATAAAATTAATGAAAATGTGTGTTTTCTTTGAAAGCCATATATTTTCTATATATTTGTTGGAATTTGTAATTTTATAGAACATTAATAATTTTCAGTGTATCTAGCTTTTCATAATAACAAGCTATCATTCTTATTAGACAATGATCTTGGCGAACTTTTACTTCGCTTCAAAGTATCTGACAAGCAAGCTGAGTGGATAGAAAACTGTCGAAGACAATTTTGCAAAATGATGAAGGCCAAACCTGATATAATCAGTGGAGGTGGTGAGTGCTTTGTTTCATTTTTGTGGGGATTTTGTGTGACAATAAAAATTGTTCCTTGAATATGAGTAATGGCATATCTAGAAATACATAATACTAATCCAGAAGTCCATGAACTTCTGAGAAACTGTGATCCTGAGGAAAAAAAGTAAAATCTGAGGTTTTTTGAAGTGAGAGGTCTTAGGAAGCAAGTTGTTTTTGAAATAAGGCTTAGGAAGCAAAACTGAAACTGTTCTACTTTTGCCTCAGTAGCAAGATGTTGGTTTCACCAGCTTTCACCCAGATACACCATACTGCTACATTATTAGCAGTTTCATTGAGTTTTTTGACAGGTCTTTTGAAACTCTGCTTAATCCAGTCAAATAAATTTATTGGCCCCTAAGGAAATGTTGTTTTGACGTAGTAGCTATATTTTCTAAACTAGCAAACATGTTTTTTAGATTTTGACATTTACATGCACATTCATGTTCTGAAGTCATTTTTAATTAACGTTATTTTTAATAAAGGTTTAATAAAATTTCTAATGTCAATACAAGATAGATTTCTTGAAAATTAAAATTTAAAAGTCATTACTATATTGACCATGTTTTTCATATTTATATCATTTGTTATAAAACTAAAAATAAATCTGTCTTTTGTTTTTGAAGAAATGACATTTTTTTAGGGAATAATTTTATTTATAGCATTATCAATTCAGGCCAGGATAGAATTACTTTTCACTTTTAAGTCAAACAAATTTTACTTTTATCCTCAACATTTACTGTTCCTCTGACAGAGAGGAATTTATTTTAGCCTTTTGTAAATTAACAAATCTTATTTTTTATAGAAGTTTGAGATTGACAACAACATTGAGTGAAAAGTACAGCGTTCCCATATATATCCTTTCCTACACATATACCACCTCCCACACTATCAACAGCCCCCCTGTTACTCTTACTAGAATCAAGAATCTTCTTTGACACATCGTTAACATCCAAAGTCCATAGTTTACAATAGGCTTCTAGATTCTGTGAATTTTGACAAATGTAAAATGACATGTATCTGCCAATGTAGTGTTATACAGATGACTTCCATTGCCCTAAAAAACCTGTGCTTTGCCTATTTATTCCTCCCTCTCTCCCAGTTCCCTGACTAGCTTACTTTTGATCAGGTTGCCTTGAAGAGATAACTTAAGTTGCAAAATCTATAAAACATACAGTGTATTCTGGTTTTAAAAGGGGAATAAGTTGTGCATTGATCCTAGTCTTGGAGTTCACGTTTTTTTCTGTATATGTGTGAATAATGATGATAAGATGATATAGCCTAATTAGTGATAATTTTCTTTCTGTATTGAAATCATTTAGCAAATTCTGAGGTAATCCTTAGAGGATCTAAAGATAACAGATGATTCTTTTTCAGTTTTACATTGAATAGGTTCTCAGTGAAGCTATTAAAATTTAATTTACATTGGAAACATTGTTATGAATATTAAAAGGGTATGTGCTTTGACTTGGACCCCCTTAAGGGTGTAACTGTGAAGAAGTTCAGATGAATTTTATACACTAACTAGCTTGTGATATAGAGATGTATGATCATGTATTATTCTTGACCTTTAATATTCTAATTATTTCTCTTGTTTATTTCAGCTTTAGTAGAATTGCTTGAAAATTTTGTGTTTCGTCTCTCTGAAAGCCCATCTGAATGCTACTTCCCCTCAGTGGAATACACAGGTATATTTTAAACATTTTGATTTTGAAACATACTTAATGTGTAAATAGATAATATCTTATAAAGATGTATAATTAGATTATCAATATAAACAAGTTTTTACATCCCAAAATGCTGTCACTTGAAGCCACTGCTTCCCAAATAACTTTTCATCTCTTGCCTGCAAATCCCTGACTTTCCTTATAACTGACTCCTTTTTGAGCTTGTTTTCTATTTACCTGTTGAAAGTGGTCTTAAGGCAATGTTTTCTTGTCTTCTGAATTTATCCACTATTTTCCAGTTTCCTCATCTGCTTATACTATTTTGCCTATCTTATATATTGATCACTTCTAGTTTTATCTTCTACTCAAAGATTTACTATAAGCTTCATTCTCATGGTTTCAGCTGCCTAATAAATAAACATCATCTGCATATACTGTAAAAACCCTCAAACTTGGTAATGTCCAGCAGGGTCTTCATTTGAACATACTTACTGATAGCTTTGCTTCTACATTGTCTATTTGGGTGGACAGTACAATCGTCAATGGGATATCTAAGCCAGAAACTGACGAATCATAAATTCTAAATTTGTATCCCTCCAATAATCAAACCATAGGCCTCCCTGGTGGCCTAGGGCTTAATTCTCAGCACTATCCTTGATTTGGCCTAAATTCAATCCCTGGCCAGGGAGCTAACCCACACATGACACAGCAGATTTTTTTTTGCCTCGCTTGCTGCTCCCCTTAGCAGTATATTTCAGTAAATCCACCTGTTCTGCTCCCCACTCTGTCTCTGGGGAATCCTCTCATCCCCCACATCTCTGCCCTACACCCCAGTTCTACACAAAACTTAAAAAAAAAAGTCAAACCATGTTAATTAGATAGTCTTACTATATCTCAATTTTATCAACTTAATGTTGATCTCTATTTTAGTTTAAGCCATTATTTCTTACCTGTGATATCACTACAGCCTCTTTACCTGGTATGTGTAATAGGAATCTAACTTCTTTTCAAGTGGTCTTTTTATAATGAAGCAAAGTAAACAAACAGACAAAGCAAAATGAAAAATGTTTGGATCTGACAACAGAACTCTGATTACTAGTGTGAAAGGGGGAAGGTTGCAAAGGATAGAGGGAGTCTGTGGAGGAACACTCGTACTTTGGTTGTGTCTGTGGTGTGTATCATACATTAGAGAAAGTGTGAACCTGTACTACTAAAACATGCAGAGTTATAAACCTGTTAACTCAATTAAAAAATAATTCATTTTTTAAAATTTATGTATATTTTACAGCATTGTTCATTTTTGTACAATGTTTGCTTTCTTTTCCCAGATGTAGTCCCCCTAGATTTTCTACCACCAATTCACCCATGCACCAATCACCATAGTCCCTTTCGCTCTTCCCACCCTTGTTTTGATCCCTCTCCCTCTCCATCCCCCGCAGAATGGCTCTGATTTATAGTTGTCACTTTGTTTTGCTTTGTTGTGATTTTTTTTGTTATTGTTTTTTTTCCCTGACCCCTTATTTGGTTCTTCTATATTCCTCCTGTAAGTGAAACCATCCAATATTTTTCTTTCTCCTTCTGACTTATTACATTGAGCATAATCCCTTCTACTTCCATCCATATTGTTGTGAATGGCATTAGTTTATCTTTTTTGATTGCTTCATTTTGAGAAGTATTCTTTAGGTTGTTTTCAGAGTTAACCTTTGTGCTCAAATATGACCCACTCATTTCTCTACCCCTTAGAAACTCACCATTTGCCATTGCATAAAGTTTAAATTCTTTGGATTATTCTGCCCTTTCCTTCTTTATATTTATTTATATTTTTTAATTTATATTTTATATTTATTTTTTATTTTTATATTTATTATATATTTATCATCCCTTTCTCTCCCTGCCTCATATTTATAACTCAGGAAGACTAAACCAACTAACAGCACTACTAACTTTCTTCTCCCCCTCCACATTCATTTATTCAACAAGTAGCTCTCTATATTAGACTTTTTCTAAGCACTGAGACACAGCAGTGAATAAAATCAGGAAAAAACATTACCTTCATAGAGTTTATCTTCTGGTAGGAAGAAAAACAGTAAATAAATAAAAGTATGTCATTATGTCAAATAGTATGGTGATAGATGAAAAATACTCATCAGGGAATGGATGAGAATTACAGTCTTAGTGCTTATATCAGCAGAAGCAAGATTTATGGTTTTTTTCAGGAGAAAATAATTTCAGCAAGTGGCCAATCAGCATGACTGAAAGCAAAAGGGGAAGAGTTTTTGGTAGTGAAGTAAGAGAATATGATAAAGGGTTTTGAAAGTTGTTTCAGAATCTTGAACATAAATGTGACATACTCAGATTTACATTTTTAAAAAGATCACTATGACTACTGTATTGAGGGTGGGGGGAATGAGAGGACAAAAGCCTAAACCAAAGCAAGAAATTAGGAAACTATAGAATAAGGTCCAGTCAAACAGTAGTGATGACTTGAGTAAGGATATTGGTGGAGATAGTGAGAAATTCTTAGTTTCTGGGTATATTTTGAAGATAGGTCCAACAGAATTGGATACTAAATCGAATATGGAATGTGAGAGAAATTGAGAAGTCAAAGAAGACACTTAAGTTATTGATATGATATACTGAAAGATTTGGATTATACATAAGATGGATAACAATGGGGTGGATATAGGTTTGAGAATGATTGGGAACTTGCTTTTAATTTATGTGTTGGATATTTGTTACACATTTAAGTCAATTATCTTTGTACGTAATGGATATTTGAATCTGGTGATTTAGGGAGAAAGTGTGACTGAAAATGCAAATTACTAAATCATTAGTTTAAGCCATCCATCCACCTAATGGTTATATCTTATATTCTATCTTAATGTCTGATTCTTCACATGAAACTCCTATTGTTAGTTTCCATATCTTATCTATCCTGTCCTTTGCTACTAGAATAACTGTCAACCAATCTTTACCAAGTAAAAGAATCCATTAAAGAATGGAGGAAGGGGCTGTGTAACCTGTATCAATGAGTCTATCTTAAATTTTCTAGTAAATAGAGTAAGGCATTTGAAATTTCTGAACAGAGACCTTTACTTCATTCCTGTGTACCTTAGGGAAGCTATTTTGGTAACTGAAGGATGAAATAGTGTTCAGAACTGAAATTTGCCAGTGGTGAATGTCCAGTATTTGAGAATCACTAAATGAAGAGATAGTCAAGAAAAAGCTGGGTCTTGAAAAGTATAGAGTCATGATAATCAATCATCAACAGATATTACTACTGTTTTTTTGAAGAGTGATATGATTTATGATGGCTAAAGAAACCATTCAACTGTTTTTTTATTTATTCAAATTAGATAATGTATGTCATATATCGACCAAAAGAAAAATCTTGAAAAATAGCCTTCCAGTCTGATCCCAGATGTTTTTCTAGCTGTCCTACACAAAATACATTCTGGACACTCATCTCTCTGAACCCTTGCTCCTATTGTTTCTACTGGATGGGCTTTTTCTCCCCTTGACACTCATATGATAATGGCCAACTTAGCTATAAAGATGAAAGCTAGAATGTGACCTTCCTTCTTACTCCTAAGCAAAAGTTCTTTGTGCTCCTGTACATTCACTTTAAACTATCATTTGATATTTATTATATTGTATACGGCTAGTTTAAATAATTTTAGTAGATCCTTTTGTGTCTCTAATGTGGCACTTCATGTGTCTTTAATTGAAATTAATATACATACTCTTATATCAACATCTATATTCACAAATATATTTGTATGACATAATATGTACATCATATACAAATACATTGTATATAATGTTACATTGTTACTAATTATATAATAGAATAATTATAACATTTCTGAATATTGATATATTTACAAATACACAGCAAATATATCTGATAATTTACAAATTGTGACATTTAATGTAGATTTAGGAGAAGGAATATAAGACAATTTAAAAAGGGAAAAAAAATGAGAGGAAAACACAAGGTAGCATTAAACAGAAATGAAGGTAGGTGAGGGAATTGATACCTCTGGGCACTTTTATGTGTTCATATATGAGGCGCTTGCTGTGTGTTATCATCATCCACCTCTAGAACTACTGTTGTAGTAGGGATAATCATTACATTTAAAATCAGGTAACTGATGCACAGTGGTAGGAAAACAAAAATTGTAAAAAGAATTTTTTTTTAAAGATTTATTTATTTATGCATACAAACTGGGGTACAGACCAGAGGTGTGGGGCGGTGAGAGGGTTCACCAGAGACAGAGTGGGGAGCAGAACAGGCAGATTGAACGAAACACATTGCTGAGGGGAGCAGCGGGCGAGGCAGGAGAGGTCTGGCACACCATGTGGGAATCTCCCCAGCTGGGTGTGGAACTGGTGTCACCGTTGCCAACAGCTTGACAGCGTAGCGTCTAACTGCTGAGCCACCAGGGAGGCCCTGTAAAAAGAATTTTCAAGAAAAGAATTTGTGAAGAAAATTAAAATTTTGTGCAGAACCAGAAATGTATGTGAAAAACATATAGGGATTAATGACCAAGTTTGTGAGTTAGAAAAGTAATCATGGATATTATGATTAGAGTATGTATTTCTCCAGTCTTTGTTATAATAATCTTGAATTTCTATAGCTCTTTGCACATTGTTCTTTTGGGTTATATTTTCTGTATATAACCTAAAATTAACATTGTGTTGTATAGATTATTTTAAATACTCAACAAGACTGATTGCTTAGCATGCATTTAATGCCCTCTTCTGTTTCTAAATTATGCTAAATGAGATAGATCTCAGATGTTGAGTTTGTTGAATATATTTTTGAGGCCGATAAATCCTGAATGTGAATTTAAATTCTTTAAAGGTTCCAGCTGAACAACTATCTTTGCTGGAGTTTTAGAGTACAGCTGAAAATAAAGTGACTTCCTGTTGATTGATTGTTTAATATTTATTATGATTATGTGGTAAGCTTGTTACTACTTTTGTTTTCTTCCCATGACTTTAGATATCCTCATCTTTTATCATTATTTTTTGGCTGGTGGAACAATGAATTGCTATTATAAAATTTCACTCTATTTACTTTAAATAAACAAAACCATGTTTGCTATAAAAGATGTTTCAAAGCAAATGCTGGATAGATATATTCAGTGTCTTTTCATGTTTCTTGAAATGAGAAATTGATTGTCTTTTTAAAAATGACAGCTTGCTAAACCCTAAGGTAACTGAAATTAGAATAGCACAATCATCCATCTGTTGTTAGCTCCCTCAGGATTTCAATTCATTATAAAATTCTCAAATCTGGGAGAATCAAATTAGTTTGACTGTTTATCCCCTTAAAGAAAGAGGAGAGAACAAATAGACAAAGTTTGCTCATTTGTAGATTGAAAATCCATGTAGTTATCTTCACAAATTGTAACAGATATTAACTTTTATCAAGGCCCTGGAAGGAGTTGGGTTTTTTCCCCACTGTAATTGTTTCCTTGAAATGATAAATTAGAGAATCAGAAACTTTAACATTGTTTTGCTACTTGACCATTAAGATACTTTTCAATGTAATATGTTCAGTTAAATGACATCTCTACCTGTTTGGGCTGTTCAGAAAATATGCTCTTTTTATTAGACATTTATAGAGCATGTTTGTGAGTATGCCCAATAATCAAGGAGGGATGGTCCATCCTTAGGGGAAATAAGACATACACCTAAAGTTATGAATTAATTGTAGCATATAGTTAGATTAAAAAATAAGGAAATGAAGGGAATCTGACAATTTTCAGTTGGTTTCCTTGTTTCAGAACATGTGCTAGGGCCTTTAATTAGTATTCTATTTGAATTGTCTTATTGTCAAATTGAAGGAGTTTGTTTAAGTGTCACAGGTGTTCAGTAGGAAGAGTCATCAGTACTGACTAGTGCCATTGAGAAAGGCAAGAGGAGGAAGCAATAATAGAGCAGGAGGAGAGACACTTGTGCTGCCTCCTGGGCTATTACAGCTGAAAGAAATAAGAGGGGAGAAGAGTCTTCCAGGCAAAGGTAATTGTATAATCAAAGACAAGGAAAGAGTAATGCTTTTTTCTAAATTACACTGATTATATCAATTAGGAGGATGAGCATTGTAGAGTAGCTTGGTCATAAGGAACTGAATTTTCTGGCAGTAAAGTTTAATAGAATGCATAGGTGTATAGCACGTTTAAAAAGAAGCAACAGAACCCGCAGACTGACAGAGAAGGCAGGAGGTAGGAACACGCATACTAACTAGTTGATTTGGGAGGCGGGGGCACCAAGAGTTCCCTGGTGAGGACAGATACAGCAGGGTTTCAGAATAGTCAATAAACAGCCACGCAGTAACTGCTTCTCCAACCATGGATTTGTCCTTCAGTGAAGAAATTCTTTACTCTTCTAAAAATTTATTTTTTTTCCACACCATCAGTCAAGTGCCAGGCAGAGTAGATTTAATTTCTTTTACCACTGCTCTCTGTGTTAGTTTGCAAACCAAAAATAGAACAGAATGCATTACCAGAGGTAAGTGGTTTCAGTAAATATTAAGTAAATTTTTTCAATTCATTTTATTCTGAGATAATTATATTTATAATCAAAATGATTAGTTATTTTGAATAATTAATATTAATGCTGAGCTCGAACCGAGTATTGTTAAGTAAACAGAGTATGATGCTACAAGTGTCATTGCTTGGTTGACTTTTTTAAAAACAATCGATTTCCTTATGCTCTCACAGTGACTCCAGGGAATGATTTTTATTTTCTGTTGATTTCAATCTGCGGGGAATATTTTAAGTCTATATCTATTTTCATCACTGACTTGCTTCTGGCTTGACATTTAAAGCACAATTTCTTTTGTTGTTCACTAGATGGTTGTTCATTCTTTTATTCATTTAGCTACTCATTCATTGACTCACTGATTAGTAAGCACTTTTGTATACCACAAGTTGTTGAGTATATGTCAATAATCACTGATTGCCAGTCTGAATAAACCTGCAGGAAATTTAAAAAAAAAAAAGTAAAAAATGAATAGTTTCCAGAAAGAGGGAAGAGTCAGGAAATGGCTTAGGATTTTCAACTTGTGCTCGATACACTGATAACTTGACAAGCAAAAGTTAAGTGAAATAATCTTTTGTTACATAGAACCTGAGCTAAATGCAATTACAAAGTAGGAGTTAAAATCTCAAGAATAAAAACATGAGAAGAAGTAAACAGATACTTTTCCAAAACAGATATTCAGACCCACAGAGAGGCACATAAAAAATGTTCACCACTTATCAGGAAAATATAAGTGAAGACACAGAGATACCACCTCCCACCTGTGAGAATATCCTAAGTATGGAAACAAGCTAAGTGCCCCAAAACAGATGAGTGGATCAAGAAAGATGTGGTGTGGGGCCTCCCTGGTGGCGCAGCGGTTAAGCCCTGCGCTGTGGAGCTGTCGGCAGCAGCGATGCAAGTTCGACGCTCAGCCAGGGAGAATCCCACATGGTACGGCAGACCTCTCCTGCCTCACCCGCTGCTCCCCTCAGCAGAGTATTTCTGATCTGCCTGTTCTGCTCCCCACTCTGTCTCTGGTGAACCCTCTTGACGCCCCACGCCTCTGGCCAGTACCCCAGCTTGTATAAATAAATCTTTAAAAAAAAAAAAGATGTGGTGTGTACAACACACACACGAATATTACCTTTATCAAAAAAAGATGAACTCATCCCATTTACAGCAACATGGATGGAACTATAAGGGATATTGCTAAGTAAAAGAAATCAAAAGAAGAAAGATAAATACCCTATGGTGTCACTAATATGTAGAATACAGATTTACTAACTTAAGGGTCAGATAAAGACAAGCTTAAAAACTAATCCTGGATGCTGACTATAGAACTAAAGCATCTTGGGTCTGGGGTTGGAGGGAATAAAGTGGGTAGGAACAAAGAGAGAAAGAAACACAATAGAATATGGTGGTGGACTATGGGTAATTTGATGGTGGGGGGGCACTATAATGTAAATACCTAAGGGGAGTATCCAAATATTTTATCAATTAAAAATTTAAAAAAGTAAAATCTCAGGGAAAAAAATCGTAAAAGCTCCTTAGAGGATTATGATGCATAGTCATAATTGAGAACCATTATCTGTTGAAATATACAGAATTAAGTTACAGAATTATGTGTTTAGAGGGGGACTACACTTGGAAAATTTTCCCTACAACTCCAGAAAATTCATTTAAGCTCCAGTTACATTCTCATCTCAAGGAAGACAGCAAGGTCACTCTGGAAGTATTCCTTCCATCCATTGGGAACTAAGAATCTCATCCTCATATAACATTTAAACAGTCCCTTTGGGCAACTCTTCACACCTTGATCCTTAACTTTAATGCATTTTTCACTGATACAGAAGCCAGCATTTTCTTCTAGAAGCCATCCGGACCTAAAGAATACCTGACATTGAAAATGCCCATTCTTAGCATTCCCCTACAGCTAAGGTATCTGTTTAATGCTTTTCAGAAGGGAATAATTAGTATAATTACAAGCACACATATCTACATATTAATGAATATTAAAATATTATTAATCAGGTATAGGATCACCAGCAGCAGATTTACTTACTGAACCAGGTCACTACCCACATGAATTTAATCTGATTATTCTGTAGTGGGTATTATTAAAATTGTGTGTTTAAATTATGGCTTGTTTTTTTAAAAAACGCTGTTGATACTTGAAATTATGGTAAAATATGAATGATTAATATTTTTAAAATTGGCTGTAATTTTGTGTGAGCGAAACTAATTTGTGATATATGTTTCTGGTACCAGGTGTTATAAACCCAAGTCAAATTTGTCTTAGTAAAAAAAGAGTCATAATCATTGTTTCATATAAATGGGGTAAAGCTGTCCATAGTAATCTATCTCATTTTTCTGTTCTTTCTATCCCTGGACTTTGGATTCCTCCCTTTCTACTGGAGTCCTCATAGCTCCATCAGTAATTGGGGAAAAGGGGTGGAATCCATCTTCACTCCAGTTTGAAAAATCTGGAAAACAAAATGAAGAGTCTCCATTGCTAAACCTGTTACTAGGAATCCAGAACTGGTCTTATTCTCTCTAGGGATAGATAGAATATACATTTATTATCACAACAAGTGTTATAAATACCATAGACTTCTAAACCATATAAGCTATAGCTTAACTGCTCTTATTATAGGGGAAATAAAACAATACTGCTAAAACTGCACTCTAACCTAAATAAATGAAAGTCATATAGCTTATCAAAAAATTAAATGAGCATTTAATGTTTTCTTTAAGAAAAATTTAAAACTGTAGGTAAGGTGGCCACCAGTCAAGATTGAGTGGCACTATGAGAGGTCCCTTGGACATAAGATTTTTAGTTCTACAACCATGGAAATCCTCTGCAAACTAGAACCAGCTGGTTACCTTAATTCTATGAGTGTAAAATGAATTATTGCTGGTCCAAAGAGTAAATACTTGATAAAGACTGATGTTTAATGTTCTTCCCTCTCTCTACTGATTTAAAGTCTACCTATATTTTAAGGTTCAGTTTAAATACTTTTCTGAATCTTTCCCTCTTCTGAATATATGTAGCTCTTTATCTGTATAACTCTTACTTCACTTAGTACTTTGATACATCTTTATATACAAATTTTATCTCTGACTCTACATGCAAAGTTCTTTTAGAGCATGCTGTATGTCTTTTATCTCCCATAGCTTTGATCATAGTGCTCTACACACTTTATCAGAGAGGATTTATTGAAAGACATGAATGAGTTCAGGAGTTAAGTAGATTATATTAATAGTTTGAGAGGAACCTCTGTATTGGGGTGGGTGGGGAGCAGCTGATAGGTCATTTAGAAAACCTAGCTTTTGGACTTCTCTACCACTAGGTAGCTATGTGACTTTGGACAATTTCCTTAGAAGAACAGGAGAGAGTGCATGTGTGCGCACAAAAGCACGTGCTGCAAGTTAAGTTAAAATTTGAGTTTCACCCAGACCCTCAGTGGTATCTAGTGATGCTTTTGAGTATTTACTATTAGCTTACTATCCTTTGTTCTCAAGGATTAATTTAAACTTTGAATCTCTCCTGTATCCTCTGTAGTATACAACCTCATCTTCAATTTTGGTAGGTGATTACAGTTCCTGCTACACACACACACACACACACACACACAATCCAGCTGCAGGAAGAAGCCCTTTCCATCTGTCCTTATACAGTTCCTGCTACACACACACACACACACACACACACACACACACACACACACACACACACACACACACCACCCACACCCACACACCAAAATCCAGCTGCAGGAAGAAACCCTTTCCATCTATCCTTATATATTGTTATACTTCATAAATAGAATACTGATTACTTCTTAAAGATTTGAACATGAGTATTAAATAGGACTAAAAAGACACACATACACGCACACATGCACACACATAATTAAGAATCATTTATGGGCCTTGCTTGATGAAAGTATTCAGACCATTCTAAATCATTTTTAGGTTAATAGCTTTGGCATTCTGAGAACTAAGTAAAAATAGATTGCTTTAAAACTATGATTAGTTGTTTTATATTTAATATGCTTTTAAATGTTTTTAATAGAGAAGTTATTTGTAAAAAGTTCGCTGTTAATTTTTTTGAAAATGTAATTGACAGCTCTTAAAAGAACAAATTCATCAGTGTTTTCAAAATTCACATTAAAATATGTAAAAATATTGCTTTCATCAATTTTCAATTAAAATGTGATTATTATGCAGACTTTTATACATTTTTATAACCCAGTTTTCTATTGTCTTTTAGCTACTGATGCAAATGTGAAGAATGAAAGTCTTTCAACTGTGCAGCAGCTTGGCATTAAAATGACTGTCAGGTATATTATAAGAAATATTTCCCTTGTGCAATTTTAGAATTTGTTTTATCTACCTGATGTATGCTTAATAGAATTTAACAATCAACAATTTTATATACTTTAAATGCAGGGTTTATTATTCAGAAAATAATTTTGTTTTTGAAGATACCAGCACATGATTAAATTACCTCTGAATGTAACTCAGTTACTGTTCATTATTATTTCAGTGTATTTAAACCTATGACTAACAAGTTTGTTATGTGTTTTTTTTTTTTTTTTGGCAAAAATGGCAAAAATCAGCACATTGGTAACAACTCCATTTAATGGCAAGATAAAAGTGGGGTGGTATTCTAAAAATATGAATGCTGGGGCCTCCCTGGTGGTGTCAGGGGTTAAGTGTCAGCACTATGAGGCTGTCTGCAGCCACTGCATTAAGAGTTTGATCCCTGACCAGGGAGCTTCCCACATGGCACAGCAGACCTCTTCTGCCTCGCCCAATGCTCCCCTCAGCAGTGTATTTTAGTCAGTCTGCCTGTTCTGCTCCCCATTCTGTGTCTAGTGAATCCTCTCACTCCCCTGCACATCTGGCCTACACTCCAGCTTGTATGCATAAATAAAATAAATCTTTAAAAATAATATGAATGCTGTTTTAAAAATATGAATAGTTTTAATTGTCACACTATGGTGATTAGCACAGAAGTGCCTTAGGATAGTAGCAGAAGTTAAAATAAATAAACCAATTTTTGTTGTTTGAATTTTTAGTAAATTGTAATTTTCAAAAAAATAGCAAGCAAAATGGCAGACTAAGAGTTCAGTAAAAAGTCCTTTGGCATCCCTTCTTTTCTTGTTATTAAATGGAGAGCTTGACAATCACATTCTACTTCAATGAGTCATCTTCAGAATAAAGTGTAAGAAAGTTGGATAGTAAATATGTTAAAATGATTATTTTTGTAAATTCATATTATAATTAAAACAATACTTGTTCTAACTTGCTCACTTTCATCACATAGAACATGTAACTAATTAATTGTTTTGTAACCTTATACCTGCTTTTTATTTTGTAACACCCTATTTCTGTCCTGAAATGGAATTCATATATAATAGAAGTAGAGTAGTCACATTTTTTAAATTAGTGTAATGTCTTATTGGTGAGTAATAAATTGAAAAAGATTTATATTGAAATACTTGTTTGCAACTACAACATAAGATGTTGTTCTCACTCATCTAGAATCATTATGTCTATGACCTCTATTAATAGATACTGATTTTATTTTATAATTTTAAAGATTTATTTATTTGTACATACAAGCTGGGGTGCAGGCCAGAGGTGTGGGAGCATGAGAGGATTCACCAAAGACAGAGTGGGGAGCAGAACAGGCAGATCAACTGAAATACACTGCTGAGGGGAGCAGTAAGTAAAACAACAGAGGTCTGCTCTGCTATGTTGGAAGCTCCCTGGCTGAGGATCGAACTTGTGCTGCAGTTGCTCTGGATAGCTTCATAGTGCTGCGATTTAACACATTGCACCACCAGGGAGGCCCAATACTGATTTTATTTTAGTATTTCAAATACTGCAAGAGTGGTATCCCTGATAAAGTGACTTTTCTGAAATGGTGAGCAAGTCTTAGTAAGTCTTCAAACAAAGCAAAAGTACTATCTTTCCTTAATTTACATATGGTTGTATTTACTGTATATTAAGAAACATAGGAAAAACATTTTATGATATTACATAAAACAATGAATTTTAGATAATTATAAATGGCTTTTTTTAATCCATGCAAGAAACAAGCAGGGCATTTGCAAGTTGTTAACATTGCAGGAATGTCCCATATCTAATCTCCTCCCACTTACCAAGTACCAGTAGTGCCCTCTCATCACTAAGATAATGAAAACCACCCCCAGAAATTTCAAAGTGCTCCCTGGATAAGTACAATCCCCTTTTAGAACCAGTGTACCAAATGAACTTAAAATTGTTTCTAGACTTAATATTCTGAAATCTAACCTGTCACTATTCCATGTTTTAGATTTTCAGGAAAAACATACTTATTTCTGCTACATGGTATCTACATTTTGTTCTCTTGTTACTATTTAATTTTCTTTAAGTTACCAGTATTTACCAGGTGGATACTGCTAAACCAAATATATCGTAATTATCTGGAACATATATTGAGTATAGCTCTTTCCTGAGTGCTTTATATAGCAAGTTGTGTTGAAAGTGGAAATTTGAAAATTTAAAACCTTGAGTGCTCAAGAGGAATTTATTTTGATAAATTTCAAAAAATGAATTTGCTATGCAGGGCCTGACATTTTTCATTTTGTATGTTTTGTTGGCTTTTAATGTAGTTATGGTAAGTTCCTCAACCTACTAAAAGATGATGCAGAAAATGACCTTACCTTGGTTTTAAAACACTGTGAGAGGTTCCTGAAACAGCAGCAAACTTCCGTAAAATCTTCTCTTCATATCCTTTTTGAGTGCATTCGCCATAGTTGAACTTTGTGTTTTTCATAATTCTTTGGTAGGGTACCTTAACATGTGAAAGTAAAATAACACTTTAACCTATACTAGTGATATGTCATGATATATATTTATAGTATCTTATTGTTTTAATATGCATATTATTAAAGTAAGTTTAGTTATTTAACTCAATCTTATTGAAAATTAAGTTGAATAACTACAATTATTAGAACATGTTGCTAAATAAATCAAAGAAAGTTTTAAAAGTAGGTTTAGTAAATTTGGAATAAGAACAAGATTATTTCTCTTATTTACATTATTTTTTATTTACTTTTATTTGAATTATCTTATTTACATTAAATTATTTGAATGGGTATCTTTCAGAAATAAGATTTGGTGTGAAGAAAAAAGGTTATGCAAACTATTTGCATTATTGAGTTCTAAAAAATGTGTAAATTTTATTATGTTGGGGATTTTCCTCTTATTTGTAACTGATCCTTCTCAGCTCCTCTGCCCACTGTGCTCTACCCGCAACAATCATGGGGTGCAGACTCCTATAGGACATCACCTAAACCCAAGGCATACCTGCCATCTACCCATTTGCTGACAGCCCATTAGCAGACAATCCTAACCCAGTGGTGCTATTGTGTTCATAACTTGAACAAGTGTGTTTTTACCAAGCAGGTAGTTTTTCCTCTACTTCTTAATACCATTGACCAGCACTGGACATGTGAGCATTGTAAGTGATTTGCTTTTTATTAATAATAAAGCTTAATTTTACTTTAATAGCTTATAAATTGGTTAAAGACAAAATGAGAAAGTATCGTTACTATTTCTTTCCTGATATTCTAGAAATTACTATTTATGGAGTTCTTATTTTCATCTTATAAGATAAAATATTGTAAAGCTCCTTAACTGTGCTTCTTAGTCAGCTTGCAGGGAAATTATGCTGGCCATGACTGGTTTGTATCTTCTTTGTTCTTGATAATGCTGGGGGACAGAGAGAAAACATTCCGATTCCTTCAGCAGTTTTCCAGACTTCTGACATCTGCTTTCCTTTGGTTGCCGAGACTACATATTTCTGTGAGACATTTTAGTCTGTTTTTAAAGAAGTGTTTTAAATTTTAAGGAAAATTTTACTTAAATTCATTGGGATCTTGTTGTTTTATTTGCAGTAATAATATTCATTATATACCTGAGCGCATTTTGATTGCTTCTCTTTGAATATAGAGAGTTGACATTTTCTCAAATACTTGGTGTTTTACGTAACGGTAAATGAGTAAAGTATTAAAAATAATAGATGAAATATTAAATTTTAAACTTCTCCTTTAGTAAATTATAAATTATGTTAAAAGAATTATCAAAAGAATATTTTTTATTATTTGTTAGAATCTCTTTGTTAAATTTCAGTCTGAAAATATAATTTATTAAGTAGAAATTATAACCATATTTTATAGAGGAAATAACTGATATACATTTTAGAAGTTCATGATCATTTTGAGTAAGGTATTGTAGTGCATTTGTGAAGATTTTACTGGATCCCTGAGAGTTTAAGAGGCAATTGCATCATCCTTCAATTTATTGATATTTTTTTTGTTTTATTCATTTTTTACTGCCCATTTTTAAAAAACTCCATTGTGGAGAAGTTGTCCACTATATAAACTATGCTAATACTTAGACCTTTCCCTGACATGTTGTATATGGACAATGGAATCCCAAGACACTCTTGTGTCAGTATCTTTATGGGGATAAATGAAAGAAAGTATATATATTTTTTTTTTTAAAGATTTATTTATTTATACATACAGCTGGGGTACAAGCCAGAGGTGTGGAGTGGTGAGAAGCTTCACCAGAGACAGAGTGGGGAGCAGAACAGGCAAATCAGAAATACACTGCTGAGGGGAGCAGCGGGCGAGGCAGGAGAGGTCTGCCACACCATGTGGGATTCTCCCCGGCCGGGCATCGAACTCGCATCGCTGCTGCCGACAGCTCCACAGCCCAGCACTTAACCGCTGCGCCACCAGGGAGGCCCGAAAGAAAGTATATTTTTGCAGTATATATTTGTGATAAGGAAAGTAAAAGTAAAGCATAAAGGGATAGATTATGTATTGAAATTTGTGATTTTTCTTGAAATAGCTACATGCCATTCCTGAATACGACTTCTCAGCTCTTACACTTTACCATGAGAAATGTACTCACATGAATTGGAGGAAGCAAATGGAAAAAGAGTCTATACTAGTTTTTCTCCATTTAGTGGAATTACTTTCCTTCTGTTAACCAGGATTTGAGCAGTTCTCTAAATTGTACGTGAATGTTTTAAAAATCTTACATAGTTCCCACTCTTCTACTTATAGATGCAATACTGAAAGTTCTTTTGATAATGAGTATGAATTTTGAGTACAGTCACACATTTTTAAAAGTAATACCTACATCTTACTAGTCTTAACTGCTCTACTTTATTGTTAATTTTAATACTATCAGAGATCAACTATAAACTGTTTTTAAACATAATTTTGTAATTACATTTCTGTTTTAAATCTATAATTTTTTCTTACACGTTTTTAACATAACAGTGGAGACGTTATATTCTGATAACATTACTCCCATAAAACTAAAATCAGGCAGAATTCTAACAGCTTGGATTTTACTAGATTTACCATTTTGATAGCATCATTTAATTTGTAATATAAATCAGTGAATGGCAGTGTAGTGACACATTACTCAGGGTTTTTAGAATGAACTGTTGATGTGAAGCCTTGACACCTTTCTGTTGGTGAAGTTGTATCAACAGTGATTTAAACAGTGCCTTTCCTAGCAGCACTTCTTCTTCTAAAGTACAAATATGCCTCATTCAATAATTCATCATCAATAGTATGTTTTAGTGCTTTATTATAAAACAAATAACATTCTAAGATTTCTTTTCAGGGATTCTATCTAGAACTGTTATGTATAGTCACTAATGCTTGTACAGTTAGCATCCCCATTTAAATGTTTTTGATTTAATAATCTTTTCTATTTTTTCTATTCTACTTGTTTTTCATTCAGTAATATCCTTAACATATTATTTGTAAAGTGATTCCTTTTTTGTTTTCTTTGTTTCTTTGTCTCTTTGTCTCAGCATAGCACTGACAGTTTCTATGAAGTTTGTTAAAATAAAGGAATTTGCACTTGTGACAAAATACTTTCAGTTTTAGCTGTTAGTCACAAAACCTTGTCTACTTTCTTTAACTCAATTTCACGTTATTACAATCAACCTCAAAAGAAGTTTCAACCTATTCCTCTACTTGCACATTCCCCAACTTCATTACCCTGTTCTATATTTTTCCTTTTGCTCCATGCCTACATCAATTCCTAATATGCTGCTGGATTTATACAATTATTTGTTACTTATACACTTAAAGATAAGCTCCATGAGGTCAAGGTTTTCTGTTTTGTTCACTAATTTGTCTCAAACTATAATTCATACTAGTTACTTAATAAAATATGTATTGAGTGTGTGAATTAATATTTAAGAAGAAATATGTATTGGGCAGTAGATTTTTAATTACTTTAGAATGAATTTAAACGATATTAGATCTTCTGTATTCTTAATAATGTCATAAACAAATTGTATCAAAAAAGTTTTGAAAATTGGCCTTGGTAAGCAATGCAAGGGATCAAATTAATTTTAGGTTCTCAAAATTTTGTAAATTAAGACTATGTACTCATGTGAGGCTAAAATATAATTTGAAAGATATACATCTTGAAGTCATGTAGACCAGAGGATGTATTGATTTAATTAAGTTATCTAGCATCATTATTTGTTTGTCTTCATTCTTCAAGGAATTTTATTAATAATCAGAGTTTGGCTAATTCTTAACATCAAAGCTATTAATAAAATAATATGTTAAGATGAAGAAATCAATTATTTCCATGTGGAAATACCTAATCTCAATTAATAAAAGTAATAAGCATGTATGTCTTCTCTGTTAGTAAAAACACACAAAAAGGGAGAACAAACTAAATTGAAATAAAAACTGAAGTATTGTGCCTTCACAAAGAAAATTTCATTGATGATAAATCAGGTAAATTAATACTCAAATGAGCTAGTGTATTTCAACAGGACAGTCATGGGATAGTTAATTTATATTATTATATACATGTATAAAATAAGAATGTTTATAGAAACTGTGCTCTCTTGTTACTGATAAAATAATAAGTACCTGATAGTTTAGAGTTAAAAATGCTAATAGCAGTCACATTTACATTTAGATTTACATTTTACAATCATCAGTGTCTTATGGCCTATTCATAACCCTTTCATAGGGCCTTAGGAATATAGTATGTGACCTGTCACTTTCAGGAAAGGTAACATGTCAAAACCTCTTCCCAATCTTATATGTGACTTTAATTTACCTTTGAAGATTCCATTCATCATGTTTTGTTTCCTTCCTGAAAGGAGAAAGATTTGTGTTTTAAAATGACAGGGTTGAAGTTTTAAAAATATTTTTGTTTTCTGTTCCCCCTGCTCCCCCCGCCCCCCGTTGGATGCACGAGGAGTACAGATTCACTGATGAAGTGTCAACTGTGCTGCCCATTTGTCTCCAGAGTGGAGAACTAGACTCAACTGGATTTGATGAGTTTGGATTGGTTTGGACTGTTTGAAGTCTTTCTTATTTTGCCTTTCTATTTAATTTCCATAGCAACAGAACTAGATTTTTCTTAGTATCAGAAATAAAATGACTCATCAAAACTACTAATAATGGAAGAAAAAAACTAAAACACTGCTTCGTATGTTTCATTTTTTAAAGCATATGCTTTCATTTTTAATCACTAAAATAAAAGTCATTTCATAAAGCTGTCTAGTATATCCCATGTCAAAAGTTTTTACTGATGATTTTTCTACAATATTAGCACAGTTTATATATCAGTTTATGTCACTTATTTAATATATAAAATACTATTTTTCCTGTAAGTGATCTGCTTCATCCCGTATTCTGGATTTTATTTAGAGTTACCTTTATTGAGAGTTTTGCTGTAGTTTCAGAGAGTTGTGACTCAGCAACATATATCAAAACACTGCAAGCATAACAAACATAATTTAAATCTGATGATTCAGAAAACCCTTTATTATAATCATATGGTTTAGAGCTGTCATTATCTGGTTTTCTGAACACTATTTACTGTAAATTAGTTTGTGAAAGGGCAATTACTAGGCCAATTAAGAAGACTTACTATAAGGGAATTTACGGTGATTATAATGTGCAATCATTAGTACCTTCTTATCATTCAGTCAATATCTGTTGAGTAGCTACTCATTGCAAGGCTTGATGCTAGGTCCTGTGTTGATTACTGAAGAGGATGCATAACTTCTTCCAGCAGAGTAAAATCTGTAAAAGTAGAACTCTTGCCTTAACTTTGAATTTTTTTTAATTCAACATAGAAAAGATACTGTATAATAAGTATTTTCTACACATAATTTTTGATCTACTATCATTCATACATTAAGAAAATTATTATCTAAATTGGCTTTGAAAATGAAAATATATGTTTATTAGATTAATTCTATTGTACCAATAGTCCTTAGGGAAACACATTATAATTTCACAAAACAAAGTAAACCAAAGGATACTAATTCTCATGTCATTCATGTTGCTTTTAACTACTCTATAGAAAGGTTATTTTTTTGCCTTACACATCTATCTTAAGTATACAAGATGTTCATTTAATATGCTATGTATGTCTCAGTCATCAGTATGTGGAATTAATGTTTTTTTTTCATATATTATGAGGTATCTTCCTGAGAACCTGTCTCATAAAATATGTTTGTCTTTCCATATATATATATATATATATATATATATATATATATATATATATATATATATATATATATA
>PVIJ01000023.1:0-100416 GCA_004024925.1 Scalopus aquaticus | reverse complement strand
TATGCAGATCTATAAAAGTAGCTTAGCATTAGTCTGAAAGAAATCCATCTTATTTTAACTCATGTAATTGTTATGTATGAGTTTGATTTGCTTAATTTGTTAAATTTTACCTTATTGAGAAGTTTAAAATCGGCTTCCTAGTAAAGTAAGAACCTAAAATGCCTTTTTAGAAGTTTCTTAATTACATATTCTTCTGATCTAATTTGAGTATCAATTATGTCTGTAGGATATAATATGTAGTTGCTGGTACAAAGGTTTTTCTTAACATGAAATTGTTTGTTTTTTGTTTTAAAAGTTGTGATTAGATGTTGGAGTTGCAGTAACACTCGTTAAAACATAGAGCATTCATGATACTGTTAATAAGAGTTCAATTTGAAAATAAGCTTTATGAAGAAATGATGAAAAATGTTTATTAATATATGTATATATACATACACATATGATATATAGACATAAGTATGAAAGTAAATATAAATACATATACACACACATCAATTAGTTGACCTGAGAACTTTGATGGGACTGCATTATGGATGTTCCCCCCAATTTTAGAGAAGAATTTTTAACAAGAGTTCCCAATTTCAGTTATTAGTAATTCAAGTTCAGATTTGAGTTAACATTAACTTAGAAAAAGGCAACTCGACAAATATCCCTAAGAGTTGACAAAACTAAAACTTTTAACATTATAGAATCAGTGACCAAAGCCAAGGATAGTAAGATATTGAAATAAAGTTAGAGTTAAAATGTAAAGCATTTGTTGCTCATGTACTCATACAGTTATTGATTCATACAACACCCATTCCTTTCGTTTCCCAAGGGACTGAAGTTGTGAACATTACTGAGTTTTGACTTTATTCCTGTGTCTTGGAAGGTGTACAATATTGCCTTATGATTTTTTAAATAGTATTTAACATTCTGACTTTTTAATTTGCATGATTATAGTATTTGCAATAACTTGTTTTACCACCACATTAATTTTGAAGTAGCAATTCAAAACAAAAGGAAAAAAAAAGGTTATATTTATGTGATTATTTTAAATTACCTGCATATTCATTAATTCTCCATTTCTCTCTTTTATGCAGAGTTACGTACCTATTGACACTGTGGAATCTGGTATCCACCCAATATACTTTTGTAGCACTCACTATATTGAAATGCTACTGAAGGCTGAGGTGCCGCTTGTTTTTTCAGCTTTTCACATGTCTGGTTTTGCACCATCACAGGTAATCCATGGGCAATAACATTCTTTAACTTTCAAATCTCAGTGTCTTTAAAGGAAATTGTGTTCTCCTCAAATGTAGGAAAAACATTTAAACTGATAATATCATTTATGTAAGTATTTATACCTTTGTGTATGTTTAAATTCCCAACTGACATCTTTCCCCCTCTGGGCTAATATATCAGTTTACTTTATAGTAGATACCAAGCATGCACAGATTTTGAGTTCAATTTGAGCTATTCGAAGGCATAGACTTTCTGAAAAAAAAATTTTTTTAAGATTTATTTATTTATGCATACAAGCTGGGGTATAGGCCAGGGGCATGGGGCGACGAGAGGGTTCACCAGAGACAGAGTGGGGAGAAGAACAGGCAGATCAACGGAAATACACTGCTGAGGGGAGCAGCAGGCAAGGCAGGAAAGGTCTGCTGCGCCATGTGGCAATCTCCCCGGCCGGGCGTCGAACTCGCATCATCACTGCTGACAGCTCTACAGTGCAGCACTTAACCGCTGCACCCCCAGGGAGGTCCCAACTTTCTGAAAATCTTTGACATTTGTGGGCATTAATGGAATTAATAATAATAAAGGTAATGTAAGGATTAAGCGATGTAACTAAAGGCAAGATTTCTTACTAGCACTGAGTGTCTCGTGTTTGCTGGAACTCATGTGTTGTTTGGGGTCTGGAAGGTTGAATGATTTTCCTGGGCCTGAACTTGTGCAGTGGGCTCCCTGTATGGTGACTTGAAGTGGCTGTGGGTGTCCCTCCTGTGCATACTCATTCCTAAGTTGGTACGCGTGTGCATTGTTTCTTCATTACGTCACAGACTCAAATGGATATTTTAGAGGTTAAAGCATTTTTCTATTTTTAGGTTAAATCTTTAGGACAGAGTCCCAGAAATTAGAAATAGTTATCAAAATATATGAATACTTTTAAAGCTTTTAATACTTATCAGATCACTTTCACTTATTCAGACTCTTCCAGCAGAAATGAGGAATACCTGTACTTCTGTTCAACATTTTTTAAAACTAATTACTGAATTGATAGGCCAAAATTGCTTCTGTTTTTAAAAATTTTTGGATTTTATTTTTTAACATTACCAAAATTGATTATAATTGCTTGCCTTTGTTAACTAGTTGAAACTTTTCCCCGTCTTAGTATGTTTCTCCTAATACAGTATTTAATTATAAGCCCTACTTCCAAATCTCTACAATTACTAAATAACAACTACCCTACAATTACTAAGTAACATATTTTACATATTTATTACAATTTATTGGCTGTTTACTTATGTACTATTGGATTTTTATTTATTTACTATTATTTACTGCTGTATTTAACTCATAACTTTGATTTATCTTAATGTTGGGTAAGAATTTATCATTTGCTTCCTAACTTGCCCCTTAAAAGGTGTATTTCTACTATGTACATTTTAATTTTGGTGTTGCCCATTCAAATTGGACACTTAAATTTGTATGAAATTTAGATTACTACATGTTAAACTATAAAATACTTTGAGGAGAATTTTCACCTTGCTGTAGTCAATTTTCCTACTATAATAATAAGCAACATAATGTTTCCCACAATTTTCTTTCTATTAAATTTTACTAAAGTTTTATAGTTGTTTTTTTTTTTTTTTCCCCATGTTGGTATCATACATTTCTCATCGCGGACATTGCTAATTAGTGTAACTTAAGATCTCTTTTTCAATTTTATTTTCTCTTTGGTTATAGTTAATAATCAGTAAAGTCACTGGCTGTTTTATATCTGCCAGGCTACACATTTTTCTAGATCCTCCAACTTTCTAATAATGTACTTTATTTCTGCTTTTTTATTCACTTGTGTGTATTTTTGGAATAATTCTAAATAATAATGTCTTACTTATTTTAGACTTAAATTGTTGGGAAATCATCCAGTATTTCTCACTATTAAGTGGTTGGTATTTATTGTAGAGTATTATCCCTTGTCATGCTATAGAAGAATCCTTTTCGTCTGTGTAAAGAGTTGAAATTTTTTGCTCTCTCACTCATGTGAAAATGTTGAATTTTGTCAAGTCCTTTTATGGTTAAGATTATCTTGATTATTAGGGCTTATTTGACATGTTAGTGAACATATTGATAGATTTCTTAATTGTAAACTATCTTTACATTCCTTTGGATTTTCCCCACTTGGAATATTTTTATTATACACAGTTCTTCCTGACATTTTAGTTTTGCCCTTATACTTATTTTGAAGAGCATTTGTGTCATTTATTATATTTACTTGTGTTGACTTTCATCACATGTTGAGTTTTAAATTTCCTGAAGTAAGGGATTGCATATAGTGAGAATTAACATTCCTCCTCGGGAAATTTTAGCTCTTATTTGTATGTACTGAAAACACTTCAGGAATTTTGAATCATAAATGTGTAATCCTGGTCAGAATTCTGGTTGTTTAATTCTTTACTATCAGCTCAATAATCTATTCTTTTAGTCTTCACAATATTCAAGCTAAGCAGCAATATGTTCCTGGGAGTTCCTTTTTGCCATTCTAGTCTTGATTATTACAACCTATATTATCTAATACACCAACCATTTATTAATTCCTAACATATATCCTTTAATTTAAAAAGGATTACCAGAGACTGTAGGAAAATCAGCTTCTTATATCAATTTGTCATCTTGTTATCAATTTGGCATTTCTTTATTAACTTGATATATCTGTCATTTTGAAAACTGAATAAATGTAGCAGATTGGTTTAATAAAAATCACTGCATTATTTCTGCACAATAATGTTACTATGTTTCTTAAATTATCTAATATAAAAATGCCTTTTTAATGGCTCCCTGAGAGAGTTAATTATTTTGTGCCTTAAGAAGTATGTATCATTGCTTTGTTGATATTATTTGTCATTTTATTGCTAATTATAAAATTGAAAACAACTTTTAACTAAGTAGGTATATGTGGTAAAGTAATTGCTTGGATACAAATTTTGTATTTCAAAGCTTATTCATTTTGATCTAATTAGGAACAGTGCTTTTTGAAGTGTATTTATAGACACTAAAGGACTGGTTGATTAATGAAGGATTTCTGGCAGGTTGCTAAATAAAATACACAGATCTCTAGAGTAAAAACAAGCTCAACTAGAATACAAAAAAGTTAAATGTAGTTAGGTATTTGTTAATTAGAGTTGTTTTTTTTTAAGAGCAACTGTGACTGGAAAGATAATAGAAATGCAAATACATTCTTTAAAAAATGAACAGAAAATCACATGTTCTGATTAATTTTTCACCAATTTTTTCCTTCGTTAAATAGTTTTCTCATCATATTTTATTTGCTTTGTGGTTTAGGAAATGTCTCATATCTTTATGGATTTATCTCTTGTAATTCCTTGGGTCATCATTTTGTGTATTATTGATTGTCATACTGTACTGTATCAATATATGAATAATAGGCTAATCCTCTGAATGTACTTTAGAAAAAGACTCTTGTTTTTTTTTTAATTTCCTGTTTCTTTTTTTACCATCATGAAAGCAAGATTAAAGAAAATTATTATCTTTTCATATTTTGTAACAGTACTTTCTAAAAATGTAAAAGTATACAATGCAAAGCAGAATGTCAAAGACTGGAATGCTCCTTGTTAAAAGTCATATTCATAAATTGGCATATCCCCAGGCTCTTCCTGTCTTCATGTTGCTGATACTGTTACTGAAATGATACCTTGTCTCTCCCCATGACCCATCCTTATGCAATAGGTACTTATCCTTAAATGTCTGTCCAAATGGAAACTCTAGATCATCTACAAGTAGATGATTCACCGTTGAGCTAGTATACTGTTTCTTTACATTCTTCTTGTAGAAAAAGTACTTTGTTTTGCAGATTAGTTGTCTCCTTGTTCTCTCATTATTTGAAGCTCCTTAAGGTATATATGATTGACTTCTCTTTAGTTTCTTTCACTATCTGACACTGTCTGGCCTAGAAGTGCCACAAAAAATATTTTTTTTAATAGTGACTCTTTGCAGTGTGTAAAGTGTATAAAGTGAGTACATATGCACAATTTTTTTTATTATACTGTTTATAGTATTAAAACCTGGCAATATGAAAATGTCTGTGAGTACGGTCTTGGAGAGGTAAATTATGGCTTACCTACAATGGAGTTCTATGCAGTTGTAAAAATGGAAGAGAACTATTTTTTATATTGCCATATACTTTTATTAAGTAGAAAAAGGTGGAGAAGAAAGTATATAGTTTGTTAGATTTACATAAGAAAGGGTAGGCATACATGTATAAATGTGTTTATATTAAAAACATGAAAGACTATACCATAAGTGATTGATTTTTAGGCACAGGGAAGGAATGAGCAGATGAGACAGAATATACTTTGTATCTTACTTTGAAATCATTTAAATATTGTCTATAAATGGATACACATAAATAACCAACAAAATTGGTTGCCCCTAAGAATATAAAATCATACTAAATCAAACGAACTTAGTATTTCCCAACTGATGGTATTATGTCATGAGGAACACTTGAAAATACAGCAATTTGACTGTACGTGCCTACTGATATGTCATCTAAAGGCAAAGAAAACAGCGAAACTCTACTGTTTTAATAATACTGCCTGTGGTAGTGTTGGTATTGTAATTCTGAGATTGCCATTTTTGTGTGATAAATGAAGTATTACTTTGATGCCATTGATAACTGAGATATTCAGTGTTTTAAAACAAACACAGATATAACTTATGGCAATGTATGATGCTTTTTATCTCAAAAGTTTTAAGAAGAGGAAAATGGACTTGAGATATATCAACAATCAAAATTTACAAGTTTTGATTAATCTGGTTCATTTCCTGTTTTCTCCTTTTTAAATGTATTTGAGAAACAATATATAATATAAATATAAAAGAAAAAAGTGTGTCATATCTATTTGGACACATGCTGTTTCCTTTGTCTTATTAGAATCCCAGCCTGTCAGCTGATTTGCAGATCATATCATTTTATGAAGATAGACAAGTTATTTGCTTTAGGATTAAAAGCAGTGATTGATCTATTTCAGGGGAACAGTATTTTGGAATTCTATCAATTTAATAATCCTGACGTATTTTGCATGTATAATAACAAGAGCAGATGTAATTTCTGCCAAATGAAGAGGGTTATATATTTAAAAGTGTAAGTATTCCCGGCCTCCCTGGTGGCACAGTGATTGAGCGCTGCACTGTGGAGCTGTCGGCAGCCTGCGATGGGAGTTCTATGCCCAGCCAGGAAGAATCTCACATGGCGTGGCAGACCTCTCCTGCCTCGCCCGCTGCTCCCCTCAGTAGTGTATTTCTGATCTGCCTGTTCTGCTCCCCACTCTGTCTCTGGTGAACCCTCTCGCCACCCCGTGCCTCTGGCCTGTACCCCAGCTTGTCTGTATAAATAAATCTTTTTTTAAAAAAAAAGTGTAAGTATTCCCTTTATGTCAGTACCATGAGGTCAAGGATTAAATGTCTTTTGTTCACTTAAAAATTATAGTAATGCTTTTGTATATTAAATTATTAAATATGTCAATACTTATTTGCTAATTGAATAATAAATATCTGTGCCTTTGTTATAGAATAACATTTATATAGCAGTTTAAATATTTTCTCTGTGCTTTCAGTTTATAATCTCTCATTTACTTCTAAAATCCCATGGGTAGCAAAGACAGGTATTTGTCTTCATTTAATGGAAGAGAAATAATGTATAGAAAATAATACTTAAATGTATATAAGTTCCAGAAAATTACATATATATTAGAAGATATTATAAAAAAAATTATTAGCGGTATGGTAACATACATAGAAAGAGCTGTGAACCTATACCCCTAAATCATAGGCAATGTTCTAAAGTAATGTTCACATAATAAAAAATAGTACACTTATTTAAAAAAAAACACTTGTAGATTTCAGGAGCAACATTTCATCAATATAGATAAAGCTGGAATAATTAGTAAGCATCTATCTACATACATTTAAACTTCAGGTATATTTGCATCTTATAAATTTGCTAGGTTTAAAGGTCAAAATGAATTAACTGATCAGCAGTTTCATACTATTCAGCCTGCAGAACATTAAGGCGAGCTAGGAAGAAGATGGACTCATCTGGGACTCCTTTATCTACTCACTAGTCACCCCTGAAACACAACTGAATGGAAACTAATTTCTCTGACTACAGGGATCATTTGTATTAATTTCCATTCTTCATTTGTTTTTCCTTCTTCATTCAGCCAGAGACTCTTAACTTTCATTAACACAGCATGGACATAAGTTGATTGACATTAATAGCTGCAGCAAAGAACAAAGACAGAGAGAACCTTGGCAGCAGTGCATTAAGAGAATTGAAATTATTGCTTCTAGTCAAGGAAGTATTGACTACTTCAACCTGTCTAGTGAAGTAAGAGCATGAGATATTTTCTCTCCATAGCAGTAGAGCCACACTACATGGATATTTTGTGGGCAGAGGAAATTTGGTAATTGACTGCTTGACAGCCTATCCTCCAGGTCAAAATCTGGGAGAAGAATCCTATTAGTGCCAAGTAAAGAGTAAACTGGAGACTAAAGGAAATTAAATATATCCTCCCTATGGATAAATATTGGACTTTCATGGATATATTCTAATTCAATATTGAGTTAACTCAAAGGCTCTATGAAAAGATTTTGGGGCATAGTAACAGAATATATTTGTAATGGAAAATTCTATACCTGAGAAGGGAATTACTGTTAGAAAACAATAAAATATTTGATCATATATTGTTATTATCAATAATAAAATAGAAAATATGATATAATGGTTGATATGCCATAATGGCTGAAATTAAAAGATTAGTGGTGAACATAAGGAGTTATGTATAGAAAATTAAAATTCATAAAGATACCATTTGGTATGGGATGAACTGTGTTCCTCAAAATTCATATGTTGAGGTCTTGAACTCCTCCTAGTATCTTGAATGTGACTGTATTTGGAGACAGGTTTCTTAAAAGGGTAACTAAGTTAAAATGAAATCATACTCCAGTGTGACTGGTATCCTTATAAAAAGAAGAAATTTGAACACAGACATGTACAGAGGAAAGACCATGTAATAAATAGGGAAAAGACTAACATCTACAAGCCAATGAGAGAGTCCTCAGAAGAAACCAATACTGCTGACATCTTGATCATGATTTCCCCAAATTTGTGAGAAAATAAATTTCATCTTAAGTTACCTATTCTGTCATGCATTGTCATGGCAGCCCTAGCAAATTTATATACCATGTTAAAAGCATTTTAAAAAGATCCAAATTCAAGTCCCCAAAATGTGAATCAGAGATAATGAATTTTAGAAATTGAGAATGATAGAGCAGAAAACACAAGAAGCTTTATCTTCTATGTCTATGATTAAAGTGAGATAATGCACCACATCTGTCCCCATACCCTCCTTCCCTATCCCCTTCCCCCCCCTCAAAAAAAAAAAACGCATAAAACTATAGAAGAGTGGCTCAGTAAAAGAAATCTTTCCTCAATGGAAATTTGTAAATCATAAATAAAAATTAAAATATTGGAAAATAATTGTCTTTTAGGACTAAAGTATAGAGTATAATGAATGAGGCTGCTTATAACAACAAATTTATTGTCTTAAACACCTCGGGGACAGAGGTCCAGAATCAGGTGTTAGCAAGGCTAGGCTCCTTTTAAAGGCACCAGGCAATGGACCATTCAATGGCTTTCCTAACTTCTGGTAACCTTAGATGCTTTTTGGCTGATAGGTACACTCCACTCCTCTGTCTTCACATGACACTGTTCATGTTTATCTTTCAACTTCTCTCTTTCTCTATTTCTGTGTCCAGATTTACCCTTTATATATGGATACCAGTCATACTGAAACGGAGCTCACCCTAATGGACTCCTTTAAATAATGCCCTCTGTTTCTAAATAATGTCACAGTCATAGGTATTGGGGGTTAGGACTTTGAAATATTTGGAAAAGGAGGAGGACACTATTCTACCCATAATACTAATACACAAAAATGTCAATGTTAATCTCTGTGTCATTGTTACTGTTTCTTTTTCTTCTTAAACTTCTCTTTTTTTCCACAGTGAATATGCATTGCTTTTATAATCTCAACAAGTGTTATTCAAAACTAAGATAACCTTTGTGAAAGTCTCATTTTTAAATTGTTGTCTACGTTATCCCCCAGTCTTATGTAATTCTGTTTGGTTGAAATTATTTTCTGATTCAGCTAGAGTCCATTTGCATTAATGTAACATTTAGCAATCTGTCATTGCATAATTACACATCTGTGATTATAGGTAGGATAGAAAAAATTCCCATCTTTGAATTAAAATAATCTCTTAGCATTTGTTATCTATACAGAACAGACTAGTGTTTTGGGTGAGAGGAGGATAATACAAAGAAGGCATTAGCAATAGGTGTATGGATAGTATAAATACTGTCAGGTACCTCCTAAGTCTTGAGTCCCGAGGCCATGAAGCTTTTTCATGCATTAAGCAAAAAGGTGAAGGATCCTTATTAGGCTTATGTGCAAAATGTCTAATTAAATGCTAAGCTCATCATTGTTTTGTGTGTTATTAGTTAACTATGTTTCAGAAGCAGTAAAGTTATCCTAGCTTTTTAATGAACTGACTTTTTTTTCCTCCCTAGATATGTCTGCAATGGATAACTCAATGCTTTTGGAATTATTTAGATTGGATAGAAATTTGCCATTATATTGCTACTTGTGTTTTCCTTGGTCCTGATTATCAAGTGTATGTCTGTATAGCTATATTCAAGCATCTACAACAAGACATTCTACAGCACACTCAGACTCAAGATCTTCAGGTTTTCCTAAAAGTAAGTCTTTTTATATTTAGGGGAAGATGTTGGGTAAGAGTTGATAACTGACTTTGGTTGCTTAATGTCAGATACTTTCCTATACACTCATCCAATTGTAAATACAACCTTGAGAGGTAAGTACTATTATCAGTCTCATTTTAGCAATAGGGAAATTGAACTAAGTCAGTTGCCCAAGATTATACTACTGGAATATGGTGGGACTGGCATATGAAGTTAAGTTTATAGATCCAAAACTTTGTTTTTAACCAGAATGCAATGTCAAAAAAATTCCTTTTTAAATTTTCTTTATCTTATTTGTACTAATAAAATTCAAGCTACTATATTCATATAAAGGTTTGACACTTTTAAAAACATAAAATGTAATTTCTGATCATTTCTTAATCTACTTTTTTCTGGCCTTCCGATTATTTTAGGAGTGTTCCATGAGAGATTATTCTACCATCTAATTTTTAAAAATCACTGCTATATATAAGTTAGTATTTGAAATAAGAGACAGTTGTTTGCTTTCTCGCTTGCTATAATTTGACTTGAAGTGCAGGACTTCAGGAAATACATAATATATAAATCTACTCCTGTATGCAATTCTTGATGGAAATACAACTGTTCTAAGTTAAAAATCTTTCCTTGAACTTAAAATATTTGCTTACCATCCCCAAAGCACACACATACATACACCAAAACCAGCCTTTGCCACTTGCTAGATTTTTTTCTACATCAACTAATAATTTCTATATAAATCAATTTTATCTTTATTCTTTACCATTAGATATGTGTCAGAGCTATTTTCCATTTAATTATTATTTAATGTAAATAAATGCCATGATTTAAATTACCAAACCATTGAGCATTTTTTAAATTGCGGTAACATTGACTTACCACAGTGTATGTGATTTAAGCATATAGGATCACACTTGTCAGGTGTATGTTAGCACAATATACCCACAATCAAGACACTGAAGGTCCACTGTCCCCCTCCCTATATTGAACTCCCCTCTCACTTTCTTGCCAGGTAGCCTCAATTCTATGGTCAGCTTGCTCAGTTTTGTTAGTTTGGTTTTATCTGCCCTTTGTTTTGTTTCTGTATATTCCACATATATGTGACACTATCCTGTATTTGTCTTTCTCCTTCCAAATAATTTTGGTTAGCATAATCCCCTCCAGTTCTGTCATGTTTTCACAAATGGCAAGAATTTATGAAAGGGTTATTTTTGAGGAGCATGTCATCATGTATATATACCATTTCTTAATCCACAGTTCTGTCCTTGGGCACTTAGGTTATTTATATAACTTGGACGTTATAAATAGTATTGCAGTGGGCATAGGAGTGCATATATCCCTTTGAATTAGTGTTTTGTATTTTTTGGATCGATACCTGGGAGTGGAATTGCTGGATCATATGGTAGATCTATTTTTAATATTTTAAGAAATCTCCATACAGTTTTACACAGGGACTAAAGCAGTCTACATTCCCACCAACAGTGTACTTTTTCTCCACGTCTTCACCAACATTTGTTGTTTCTGGTCTTTTTGATATGGGCCAACTTGTAGGGGTGATTAGGTATCTCATTGACATTTTGATTTGTATTTTCCTGACAAGTGTGATGGTGACTGTTTTCTAAGTTCCTGTTTGCTATCTGTATGTCTTCCTTGAAAAATTGTTTTAGTCTTTCTGCCCCTTTACTGATTGGGTGGTTTTCTTTTTGTTGAATTGTATGGGTACTTTGTAGATCTTGGATATCAGCCCCTTGTCAGATATAAGGTTTGCACCCATTTCATCCCAGTCAGTATGGAACTTTCATTGTTTTCGTGCAGAAGCTTTTTAGTTTAATGAACTACCTTAGATTATCCTCATGGGATAGAAGCAAGGAAACTCCTCTGATGCCAGCTTCCCCTCTGAGCACTAGCAAGCATTTTTTATTTCATAAATACTGAATTCAGAAAGTCTCGAATTTCCCACATTTATCACTAGAATTTTAATCTTAGAAGCATTCTGAATGAAAAAGTATGCCAAGACAATAATGATTGTACATGTAAAAGGAATACATAGGTAGGAAAAAAGATCTGCAGGAGATAATTTAGAGAACAGTCATGGTTAGGACAAAATGTGAGTTCTTTTTTGATAATGGTCATTTTTATCACCTACTGTGGTCAGTTATAGGAACTTTAAATTCTAATATTTTCCTGAATTCTTAATGCTTAGGGGACTATTTAGAGTAATTCTTTAATCTCTTGTCCACTTTAGTTTCTGTTACAGTGTTTGTTCACTGCTGAAATTATATGTGTGTGTGTACATGCACACACACACATATATAGTCAGTCTAATATAATGTGTTAGCTTCATCAGGATTTTGATTATTGTCTCTTTCATTTACTAATGACTCAAACATTACCTAACACATAGTTGGTGCTCAGTAAATGTTTGTTGATAGAATGAAGAGTGTAAATAAATAGAAAGGGAAAGATGAATTAATTTAGTTTTATTCACATTGAATAACATACATTACTATGTTCTTCAAAAGCTGTCACTTCCTTCCCACCAGAACAGGGGTGTCTTTATATTTCATCATCTTTAAATCTGATTAATATTGCTGATTATTGCAGTTTCATCATGTAATAGGGCTTGCAAATGATGATCTCTTTAAACGTGTCCCAAACTGTTGTGCTCTGGGCAAAATGCTATTAATTTAAAATCAAAGATTTTCTGAATGAGAAGAAAAAAATATTACCTTTACTACCTAAATTCTATTTAAATTCCTGAAATTTTAATTGAATTGGTTTAAATCCAAATTAAGAATATGTTGGCAAAGTATTAATGTAAGCACTTGCCCTAGAACTAACCTTACTTCTTCTGCTATTTGCATTCATCTGAGGGCTTAGGAAAAATGCCTTTCTAATACTGTGACTTCATTTTATTTATTTATTTATGTATTTATTTTGTCTTATTTCAGCAAGTATGTCTCCAGTTCAGTGATCTCTTTTGATGGGCAGTTATTTTTATTACGAGATAAATCCCAGGGTAGTTTATGTAAATTTGTGTTTACAAACCTCTTTACCTACTCCATTAGGCCTTGCTGTAATCTCATTTGTAAATTATATAAACATGTACACCATTTTTCATGTATTCACATATTAACTAATAATACAATTTTGTTTAATGAAATCATTTTTATTCTTTTTTCCTTCAGATTACCCAAGTCAGGAATAGGTATATGAAATTTAAATTTCTCATTCAACTGTAGTTTATAGGGATTAATGTGGAAATTACATTTTATAGCTTCTGATCCAAAATATCAAATATATACTAAAAGAGAAAAAAATTGTCAATATTTCTTCCTATCACTACATACCACATCCATAATAACATTCTTAGAGGTTATAAATTATTCTTTGACTATACATATTTAATAACAATTGCTCCTATTACAAAGTAATAGAACAGAGATCTTTTACTTTTTATCATGTATATTTTATATATTTATATGGACTTTTTTGATTTTTGAAGAATGGACCCATACTTTTTAAAAATAAAACTACTTTAGATGAAAAATACTGAATCCTATTATAAATAATTTCAAATAAACATGTCCAACTGAGTGAATTTGCAAAATATTGAAAATAAACAAAAGCATGTTATATTTTCAGCTATTACCACTTGTCCTGCAACACTTGATACAATGAAATGATTCCAGAAAATTGTAAACTGCATTTTTTCCCCCGGGATTAAGTTTCCTGTTTTGACACAGAGTGAAATGAGAGAAGTATTGCTTTTGGGATAAAAATCTATCTGAAGCATATAAATATTAGAAAAAGATCAGTCCATTTGTATTCATTTTGACTTAGGCTCAATGTTTAAATCAGGCAATTGAGAATCTAGACTCATTGCCTACATTTCTGATAGCTCACTGAATAGTTCTCCATGATCAATATATTAAAATGAAGACTTGGAATTTCATAGATCAGAGGGAAGTAAACACTTTCAGGCAGCCCAGGTGTACTAAAAGCATACTTATTTTTTCTCTTTGAATTTAACAACTAGAATATTAAATTAGATAAGTGTCATGTATGTAAGTTGATTTCAGGAAGATATTATCTGAGTTTTTCCACAATATCCTTTTAGACAAAACAGAAATGTGGGTTGGGTAATAGAGCAGCTAAGTGCATTATTCCCACACTTTGATTAATAGATTGTACTAAAATGGAATTCAACTTCTGAAGGTATGCTGAAGAACTTAGGCCTTGGACCTGGTGCCCTGAACATTTTATCTGAGATAGATGATGGTTCAGAAAATCTGTAGGCATCAAACTTCCAGAGAGTAAAACATCCATCATCCAACAGAGTAAATATTCTCAAATATCTCAGCAATCTTGAAATTGTAATATTTTTTTTTTTAGTGGAATTTCTCTCTCTCTCTCTCTCTCTCTCTCATACACACACACACACACACACACACACACACACACACACTTAATGATAGTTTAATAGTACTTCAGAAAACTTTCTGTTCTGTCACTGTATTGGCTGTATTGCATTCCTCTCTAGCATACTAATCGGCTGGCAGAGATCTAGGTTTTAGTTTGTGAATTCAGCCTGAAAACAAGCTTCACTGAAAAGCCAGACTAAGAAAAATCGTCTTCCAGTGAAAATCAGGCTTAATTAAAATGCTTCAACTAAATTCTGCATATTGTGGCAAAATCAATTTATAATTATGAAAAAAAATCAGATTAATTTCAACCCAATCAGAAAATTGTCAAGAGGAATTTTGTTTTTGTTGCTATTGCAGCTGTTTTTACCAGAACATGTTGACAGGAAGATCAGACTGAGAAAAGCCAATTGAATACTAAGCTTTTAAAAGACAAAAGTATGCATAGTATTAGAAATAATTTACTATCCAAGGGAATAGATAAAATATATTCAGTATTTTGTCAACTGTCTCTTGCAAATAGGTTTTGTGCATTGTCCTCATATAACTTAAGTCCCCCTGAATTAAAATTCTGACTCCATCATTCTATAAGCCTTGGGCACATTGTTTAATGTCTCTAAGCCTCAGTTTCCTTCACTGTATAATTAGGGGGTGTATTCATATCTGCTTCGTAGAATTATTGAAAAATTAAATGAAGTAATACCTATAAAGAACTTCTAGAACATTATCTGGTTCATAGCAAGTGCTTTCAAAAAACAAAAATAACATAGCAGTTACTTGAATTTCTGTATCCCTGTCCCATCAATTGCTCAACCTTTTCTTGCTCTTATTTCTTTAAGAAAAAGATATGTAAAGAACATAGTAAAGGATAGGATTTTCTTCTGAGGCTACAGCTAGACTATGTACTTTCACTCTCTATTTTTTTCCAACCTCTGTGATGTCTTATATATATATGTAGTAATACCTGGCATATATTTAAGATTAACAGGAACACACTCTCCTTACATTGTGTCTTATCCAGTCCTGTTCCCTGATTTATCCAGCCAAGATTGATTTATCTCTCTAGTCATCTCATATGCCCATGAACCCCTCACCTGAGATAAAAATGTTAACAAAAACATTCTTTGCAGAACTCCAAACTCTATATAAATTTCCCTGATCCTAAGTACTACTAAGGTGCTTATTAGAATTAATATATCGAGACTCCCCCAACCCCAGCCTGATAAAACAGAATGTTCTTGATAGGAACCTGAGTTGTAAATTTTTAGCATAAAATTTCAAGTTGCTTGAAACCTTCTGAATATGTAAAAATATTATTTCTAGTGCTTGAATTCAGAATACCAACACCAGGAGTTCAAGAAACTGGGGGATATTGGTCCAAGAGTTTCTGATTGAACTAAGCACCCCAGGAAAAACATCCTAGTGTGTGTGTCGGGGGGGGGGCGGATATTACTTGCAAATTATGTCTCTACCACTTGACCAGGAAGAAGTCTCCTTTGTATATGATAGAACAACACACAGATAATCATCTCTAGGACAATTAAAGAACAGAAAGAACAGAACACAAAACACTTCTCTCATCTAACTCGTACTAGATAATTGTTTTGGTTCTTCCTGAATGAGACAATGGATTAAAGCAAATCCTTTGTTAAGTAACCTCAGTGTGTAGTAAGTTTTGTGGTAAACTTTTATATACCTCCTGATGCTTATTTATAAGAAATAACTCTTTATTCCAATTTAAACAACTTAAAGGTGACTTATCTTCTTTTCCTCCATAATTTTAAAGCACTAATACATATTTTTTTAAATCACTTTTCATATAAAGAGTTAAATTTCTGGGAGAATGCATCGGAAAATACCTAATTTTGGTCCTGAAAAATCACAAAGACATGTCATGTTACACTTGATGATTTTTGCTTTGGATCTATGTACCCCTGAAAGACCTTATCTTCAATTCACTTTCCAAATTTATAGGACAGAACCCTTTTTTAGCCTGAATCTAAATCCTCTGCTTCTTCTAGTGTACCAAATTGTTTTTTTTTTAATTAAGCTGATTACGTTTTAAAAACTGTTCAGTGGACCTTCTGTTTCAATGTTCTCAGTAGTAAGAGAAAGCCAGTAGATTCAACTGAAATTGAAACTGAATTCTGTATCTGAAGAAGAAAGAGAAGCTGTGTATATGCCCTATCATAATGTAGAATAAACACACAGTATGGTGGTCTAGAATGGTAATTTTTAATGTTTTTCGATGGTTCAATATTTGAAACCCAGAATTAATGAAGAGATCAAAACATTGAGGGCACACTGGTTGAAAATCTATTGGGTATAAGAAAGAAAATGCAATATTATCAAAATGGACTCTCTAACACATACTCTGCTCTGATGATCACCTATTTTAAAAATAAACTTTTCTTGAATAAATTATGCATTTTTATATAAAATGGGATAGTTTTACATTATATAATTATATAGTTGCCTATTCAAAGAGTAAAGGAATTCATATTTTTATGAGTTCAGTAGACTTAGTTCTATAAATGAGGAAATGATCTTTTATATCTTGAATAATAAGGTGACACTCTAAATGCTCATACTTATAAAGAAAAGATACCCTCTAAAAAGATCATTAGAAAAGAGTTAGGATAAAATAAAAATAGTTCACTTTGAAAACACTAAATGGAATTCAGAGATTCTAAATTTTATTCAGAGCTAAAATTGCATGCAAATTTTAAATAATGAACTACATCATTTAAAACCATGCTTTTTAAAATGAATATTTAATTTTTATTTTGTGAAATGAGACCTTAATAGCATCTTTGCTCTCTTTATGGGTGTCTCTTAAGTGTATTTTCTCTTTATTTTAAAATTAACGTCCAAAATGGAAGTCATAATTAAAAAAAATACATTCTAAGGAAAAAATATTTTTAAACCAAGTAATAACCATAGTTATCCATAAGTAGTTCTTATTTTTAAATTGTAAAAAAATTAAAAGTAGATTTTTTCTTTTTTGCCCAGAAAGATTAGAAGTTGTTTTTCAAATACTATCATCTCCTATTGTAATTTCCATTTAATGACCATATGTATTCCTTTATAAATCATGAATTTGTACTAAAACGATTTTTCTGGCATTGAGTTTTTATTCTCTTACTAGAATAACACATTACATTACTTACTAGAATTACATTACTGTAATTCCTCTCCAATTTAGATGGTGAAGAGTTGTTCATCAAATCACACATAATTTGAATGAATAGAATAGACAAAGTCATGATAGTTCCCTGGCTGCAACAGGCAACTGTTTAAAGTGAATTCTTGAACAGTAAGATAGATTGGTCTTACTTTGATCTTATTTTCTTCTACAAAGAACAAAGTAAAATATTTTTTATAGGAGAAAAAATTACAAGACCAAATATTTCTGTTATTCATGAAATTAGCATCTTCCCTTTGAAAACAGTTGCTTATACAGAAAACTGGAGACAAGATATCTCTCAGCAGTTAAATTTAGACATCAACCTGTCTCATTCACCTCTGTGTCCAGTATACAGCCAAAAACCTTACCATGAAGGAAATGAAAAATTTAGCCAATGAAAAATGAAAGAATGGATAACATCACAATTATTTTAAAATTTGGAGTTCAAATTTTTATTTTGGAAGGTATTAGCTCCAGCCTTAATGGTGTAATGGTATTATAAAGTAGTAACATTTAATTTCTCTAGTGATAATCTCAAACTCACAGATCAGTAATTTTTTTAAGTACCTACTAACTTTCCCCCCAAATCACCTGATTTAAGGGATACATGGCAAAATAAGTGTAACATTCTCCCAAGTTATTTGAAAGTTGTGAACTATTACTAACCTATAAGTAACCAGTGACACCTAAGTACTTTAAAAACATCCATTCTTACTGATTATTGTTTGGTGTTTTCCTAGCTACCCTATCTTGATGTCTCCCATGTCTCCCATTTCTAACAAAATATCTGTACATGGTAATATATTGTCTTTATTTTTTTAAATTGTTTTTGATTTTTGTTATAACTCTTGTGTTTAAAATGTAATATCCTGGCCTCCACAGTGGCGCAGCAGTTGAGCGCTGAGCTGTGGAGCTGCCGGCAGCGGCGACACAAGTTCGACGCCCGGCCGGGGAGAATCCCACATGGTGCGGCAGACCTCTCCTGCCTCACCCGCTGCTCCCCTCAGCAGTGTACCTCTGATCTGCCTGTTCTGCTCCCCACTCTTTCTCTGGTGAACCCTCTTGCCACCCCATGCCTCTGGCCTATACCCCAGCTTGTATATATAAAAATAAATAAATAAATAAATAAATAAATACATAAATAAAATGTAATATCCTGAAAGGTATAAATTGTCTTTTATATTTTATATTTTATATTTTATAGAAAATATATATCCTTCAGATCTCTTAATGTAATAAATAATTATATCAAGGATGGTTTTTCTTCTGCAAAATTTGCTATTGTTACTTTGAAGTATAGGCAATGCATGACAAGTATGTGGAGGTGCTAAAATGAATAGGTACAAAATTCATTAAAAGTCTCTAAAATTCTAAATGGATGTCCCCACTGTCTTTATTCTTGAGTGCCTCACTTGGGATACTAACCATTAAATTTCAAATTAGTATGGACAGGCATAGTACGAACTTTGTGAATCTCAGGCTGTTGAAGGCTTTATGAACAATAGCTGTAGAACAGAAATTTCTTGTATCATTATAGTATCCTTTGATAGGTAAGTATTAGGGCCTTTACAAATTGCAAATGTAAACAATCATTTTATGATTGAAAGTTTTATCTAAAATATTAGGAAGATTTCATTATCTAGGTGTTTTTGTTAGCTATAAAGCACTTTTGGTTTGAAAACAAACAACCTTTAATAGGAACATGATTTTTTCCTACCAAATACATACACAGCCTACTAAATAAGAAGCAATCACACTTTACTAGTAATGTAAACCCTATCTGTAGCTAAAAAAAAGACAAGAAAATGAACTTCTCTTTTTATTTTTTGATAGGAAGAAGCACTGCATGGCTTTCGAGTGAGTGATTACTTTGAATACATGGAAATTTTGGAGCAAAACTACCGACCAGTGCTGCTAAGAGACATGAGGAACATTAGAGTGCAAAGCACATAGGTCATGGAAAGCCTTTTAAAGGCAATAAAGAGCTTGACTGTCCCCAACAAAGGAATTGGGTCCATAGCAACATGTTTAGTGAATGCACATATTGTAAATCAATACTGAGACAAACTATGTAATGTTATTTATAGTATTACATAAATATATATTCAAATAGGTGTTAGCTCAATTTGTGGCATGAAGTAACCTCATTTTTGCAGATTTATTGTTTTGTAAAGTTGTTTTAGAATCAGATCTAACTTTCTAATAATTCCTTATAGTTAAGAACTAGTCTCAACCAACATTTCCTTGACCAGATGATTAAAGCACTTTTTCCAGTAAGTTTAGAAAGAAGCAACAACACTGTACATAATCATTTGACTAGCCAGGGAGAGTCATAGGAACAAGGAAAAGACAACTGTTTTCTTCACTTTTTGTGCCTGTACATATAAAGGAAAATAGAGAAAACCACAACTGCTTTGTTACATGTGAAGTAACAAATAGCAGCAAAGGGTGGGGGGGGGGGAATATTATCCTGTGACATGATTGTTTTTCTAGGAATTACTTTTGATACCTATTATCAACTTATAATTTTTCATTTGAAATGTAATCTCTACATGGTTCATTTGAAAGATAGATTGGTTATTTCATACTGATAATCATTTGACTGTCATTTGTTAGGCATTTTCCTTAGTGATAGTGGTGATTTATCCTGAACTTAAAAACATTAAGGAGACTAGCTTTCAAAATTATTTTAAATAACAATATTGTTTATATTTTATTTAAATAGAAGTCTGCTTGATGAGATTAATGTAATATGTATGAGTATTTTCTTATAACATTTAATATATGAAAGATAATACACAAATGATTTTTCAGTCAGCACTTTCAACATATTTTTTAAATTTTGGGTAGAGGTAATTTTGTATTGCTTGTATTTGGTATAATCAACCAATAAAAATCATTCTGAATGTTTTTTTTTCCAACCAAAAATGGCTCACCTACAAACTCATTTTTACTTTTAATACAATGAAACAACTTGTACATACAGTTTACAGTTTTGTAATATTTAGGCTATTGCATATAAACCTTCAAAAATCAGATTTTATGCTGCATATAACAATAACTCTTCAGTAATGGTGTTCCTAAAGGGTGCTGAAAAAGTTGAGAATAAAATAAGAGCAAGTTAATTTGACATATTCACTTTAGCTCTGGCTGGTATGAGTTAACTAAGAGAGAGAACTGTGTGACCCAAAACACCAAACTTTGCCTACATTCAAACTTAATATTGAAAAGCTTTCCCACAGAATGTATAATATACATTTATGGCCCCATTTTTTTCATATTCTGTTCTTGGGTTATTGTTTTTGGTCCTAAAAAATTTGAAACTTTCTTTTTAGAAGCTCTCCTACTCATTGGAAATAGAAATGGAGAAGAAACTGTAACTTTATTTTATATTTGTTGGGGACTTTGAATGGAGACTGAAATAAGATTTAGAAAATAACAGTGACATTTTGAAAAAGTGCCTCGTAGTGGAGTCAGAAGGCTTTTGTTTTCATTTGATAAATAGAAATGTCTTATGAACAATAACCTTGCAATTTGTTTGGTGAAGTGAAGTATAAAATATGGTGGTTTGATAGCTACCATTCTGAATTTTCTTTTAGCTTTTAATTTTAAGAATACTTTTAGAGTAGAAAGAGATACTGCCCTATCTTACCTCTCAATTTTGTCTTTAATTATTTAAAGTATAAATACTTTGAATGGACTTTGTTTCTATTTTTGAAGAGCTACCTCATAACTTACAGGTTTCATTGTGATAATTACATTTTATGATATATTGTAAACAAATTTTGGGAATTTAGGTACTCATGTGAATCTTTAAATGTTTGTTTTCAAAATTTCAGCTTGCTCATTATGCCACTTCGTGATATAAAAGTATCTAAAGAATCTGTGAACGTAAAGTAAATCTCAGAAATTCATTAAAACTTTATAACAGGATTCTACCTAAATTTATGTTTATCAAATTGTGGTGTTTCCAGTTTGAAATTCCATTTCTAACATATTAAAGAAATTTCTTTGGTTATTCATTAAACAAACATGTTTTAAGGGTTATACATGTAATGAAACATTTATGATATTCAAGACAGGATAAATGAGATAGCGCACCTACACTCAAGAGTCCATAGTTTTCATAGGGAGATGAATAATTTTTAATCAGTCAAAATGCAGTTATAAAGATGGTAAATGAGAATTGATCCCTGGATTTGTCGGCCTTGATAAGAGCAGATTAATGGAGTAAATGGGTAAATATTTTATTGGGAAATTATGCTGAGGTGAAAGATTTTGGAAACTGTTCATTGTAGGAGTATTGCTGTACAGGGAAAGAGAATGAGGGGTGGGTAAGTAGAGGAGGCATAGAATGAAAGACTTCTAAAATGACAAATAATAGCATGTTTATATGTAGATGGAAATAGTGGAGTAGAAAAGGAAAAACTGATGATAAAGAGAAAACTGCTGGAAAGATTGTCATAAATAGAAGGTGAGGGAATGGAACCTAATAAATAAATTTTGGAATTAGCTTTTGCCTGAAGCACTGGCACTTCATTCAGAATTACACATGAAGAGATAATGTAAGTGGAGACAGAATATGGGCATTCTGGAAGTTTCTTCTCAGTGAAATAGGAAATGTCATTAGCTAAGAGTTAGGATGGTAAAAAACCTTAGCAGGTTTTATGAAATGAGAGTAAGTGACAGAATTTAAAGGAAAGTGTGAGAGTGAATGGACAAGGAAAATATGATTTAATGGTTGTGAAATGAGTTAGCAAATTAGTATGTATTTGTCGTTCATTGTGAAGGGTCAGACTACGAATAGGTAATGAATTGGGCTTAACCAGGGTTTTGGTTTAGTCAAGAGAATAAGACTAATCAAGGAAGACAAAGGAGTTGATGATATATGCAAGTGAATTATAATGATGTAACTATGGTGTTTAAGCTAGAACAAAGGAAGTGGAGATAGGATATAGTGAGAAGTTGATAGGATCAATTGATTATAGGTTCTTCTGTGTTGAATAATTGTTTGATATTGTTTGATAATTTGGAGTACTTGAGAGGAATGTGAAATGACTAGAAAACAGTTTCACTTAACAGTTTAAAATTAAGATTTTGGAAGAGAGTGATCATGAAGTGAATTACTGAGGGTGGAAAATGAGATCATTGAACAAAAATGGAGTCAAGGAGCTGAGATTCCAAAGTATTAGAAGAAACATCTTTTGTATATTGAGGTGACCACACTTTTAACAAGAAATTCCTCTGGGTAGCTTGAAAATGAACAAAAGTTAAGACGTGTTGAGATTCTTCAAAGGACTAAAAGTGGGTTTACTATATGACCCAGCAGTTCCACTCCTAGATATCTATTTGAAGAACACCAAAATACCAATTCAAAAGGAAACTTGCACTCCTATGTTTACAGGAGCACTATTTACAATAACCAAGGCATGGAAACAACTTAAATGTCACAGAACAGATAAGTTGATCAAGAAGGTATGCTATATCTACACAATGGAATACTACTCAGGGGTCAAAAAAAGATAAACTCATGCCATTTGCAGCAATGTGGTTGGAACTATAAGGGATTATTTTAAGCTAACTGAGCCAGAATGTGAAAGATAAATACAGGATGGTTTCACTTATATGTGGAATCTAGAGAAACCAAACCCAAACAAAGGATCAGACAAAAGCAAATTTTAAGATTAACCATTGAATGCAGACCATAGAAATGGGGCACTTAGGAGGGAGGGAAAGAGGGAAGAAAAAAATGGGGTGGGGAGAAGGTCACTTTTGTGGTTGGAAAACTACAGTGACTGAACCTGAGGAGAGAAATCCTATATTGTAAAAAAATTAATGATGTTTAAATTAAAAAAAAAAAGTTAAAATCTTTTTTAGACAGGTACACAATTATTTTAAATATATCTAGAAAATAAATACGATTTTTTTAGTCCTTTGGTTAAGTGAACATTTACTACATAAAAAGTACAAGTGATAAAATAATCAATTTTTAGAATTCTGCAAAATTGAAAAAGAAAGCCCTTTAAAAGGCATTCTTAACATATGCACCACAAAGCAGGATAGATTTATAAAATACCTAGTAGTAAAACCTTGTGTTCATTTTATTTAAAAGAATTTTAAGCACTCAGTAAGAGAATAAATAATATAGGCAAAGTACTTAAACAGATACATAACCAAGGATGATTTACATTCTCATATTTAAAAAAATGTTAAAAGGTAGATCATAACTAAGTACAAAAGCAAATGCTCATTATTATTAGGGAAATGCAAATTGAAAACACAGGAGTAACTAAAATACCTAAAATGAAAACAGAAATTTTACCACCCTCCTAAATGGGAGGGTTCATTCACCTGGTGATTGAAAGCCTATTATCTAGCAAGCAGGCTGGAAGGCAGAACAAGATCTTTCATTGTAAGACCTGACAATAGGGGGAAATTTGTTTTCAAAAGCACCTTTCTCCTAAGCCTTGAGGTAAGGTGAGGTTATAAGGCTACAGGGAAGGTGTTTAAATGCTCTTCATGGTCTATGTGCATAATAAGTCTTGCATGCACTTTGCTATTACATGCCTGTTCACAGGTCACTTGTCTCATTATAGAGTTAAGTCTTCACCCCAAGGCATCATTTTTGGCACTATAATGAAGCAAAGATCACCATTGGGTTACTGCAGTCACCCTCCAAGACAGCTACTTTGGACTCTCCTATCTATCATGTATATCTCAGATATCTCATGGTTCCAGCTGTTTTAGCTATCAGCATTCCTCTTTCTGCAATTAATTCCTTTTTGTCTCAGTTTATTTGTTGGTAAAATGAGAATAACACTAGTACCTTGGAATTAGAATGTATTGCATGTGTTCATAACCCCTATTAAGCATTTCATAAATTATAGCTGTTATTTACCATTGTGCAATTAGTTGGTAGCAACATAGCCTAGAACCTAGTTCTTTTGATTTCAAGTTCCTCTTTTAACTCATTTATTTATTATTTTGTCACTCAGTATACCTGTATTAAATTCCTGTTGTGCATCATTCTGTTAGGTTCAGTTCTAATGTTTTCCATCTTTTAGACTTTTCTAGGAGTAACACATTATACTTTCCTATTTATGTTTTCCTTACTAGCTATAAAGTGGCAGAAAAGTCCTGTGCAATCCAAGGTTAGATAATTTTTTGTATATTTCCCAATTTTGTCATGTTTTCTTCCTGTTTTGAAAGTTAAATTTATTATACTCCAGATTTAGTGATGGAGACCAGACCAATGTAAAATAGATTACCAATGTATTTTTTAATTGTTTTATATTTTCCAGTGATAATTTAATGTATTTTATTTTTTTTATTATTAAATTGACATACTTGCAGGTTTTTTTCCCAACAAAATATTAGAAGAGTTATTAAAGTAGATGCCAATGTATTTACTTATGAGTTTAAATAGGGTCAGGGCAGTTAGCCTCACATAAAAACTCTAAATTTTCAGCACTAGCAATCTTTTAGCTTTTAAAATCAGCCGACTTCTTTGGCACATTTTCCACCCAGATTCTACTATTGGCACTAGGCCATCATGAAATGCTAAGCGCCATGGCAATAATTGGACTGTCATGTTTTGTAATAGAGTACCTTTGAGATACATTGAGAAAGACAGTTATTAAAATGTTGGCTGTGAAAGTTTGATTATCTAATTCAGGATTTAAGCATTGATATGCTGTCATCATCATGTGTCATCTATTCTTTATTGAGTAACATATATTTAGGCTTTTCCTAAAATGCTACTGTTCATATTTTAGAGCATCTCTTAAATATAACGCTCTCTTATAATTTATAATTAACTACAGTTTCATAAGAAATCATTAGATAATGGAAACCAAATGCTTTTTTTTGAGGGGGGTGTCAAATGATCTCCATGTCATGTATTTACCTTTCTAAAATTTTCTTCAGGAAAATATTTTCTAATTGATATTTTGTTACTATCATGAAGTTTTATTGATCTGAAAAAAAGTATTAATTAGAATAGGTGATAGATAAAGTAGGTACTAATATTCACCAAAAAGTTTCTTCTTTCTGGGCTAAATAGATGAAAGGCATTTAATCAGCTTGAATTTGTGAAAAGCAAAACCTTCCTACCATTTTACATTGGACTGTGAGCTGAGGAAGACATCAACCTTGTTTTGGTTCGTTATTGTAGCTAGCATCAAATACCTTTTCAACTTCTGACTTTCCCTATTCTGCCCTCCATTTCTAAGTAATTTATCAGTAATTGTTGCCCTAGTTAGGGCATGTTCTTAATTCCTTAGTGTTTTATCAGATTTCATATTGAAACCTAAGTGTATTGCATACATATATACATGTGTATATATACATACACACACATGCATTTCCAGTGGTTCTCATGCACTGAAATGTAATCTTTATTGCTGGTCAAAACTGAGATCATATTGTGTAGATCATTTTAAATATCTTGTTTATTTTTATTAATAGTACAATATAAGCAATGATAAATATTTGAAATCATAAACATGCTGGACATGGAAGTTTCATTTATCTACCATATTATAGAATCACTTGATAATGAAATTTTATTTTTTATTTTATTTTATTATTTTTTTTAGAGATTTATTTATGCATACAAGCTGGGGTACAGGCCAGAGGTGTGGGGCGGCGAGAGGGCTCACCAGAGACAGAGTGAGGAGCAGAACAGGCAGATTGACGGAAATACATGGCTGAGGGGAGCAGTGGGCAAAGCAGGAGAGGTCTGCCCGCCATGTGGGAATCTCCCCAGCCAAGCGTGGAACTCGCATCACTGCTGCCCATAGCTCCACAGCGCAGCACTTAACCGCTGCACCACCAGGGAGGCCCGATAATGAAATTTTAGACTTATAAAAAGTATTTGCAAGCCTACTCTGTTAAGACATCAAATATACAATAGTCTCTACCTTCAAGTAGCACTTATAATATGACTGAGTTATCCAAAACAGCAGAAAAGTTAAGACTGCAAGTTCATATTTTATTAACCCTGAACAATCTCAATCTCAAGTAGTGATAGACTCAGAGGAAGCAGGCATTACCTTGAGCTGAGTGATGATGGGAGGAGCAGAATTTTCATCCAGAAGAGATCAGAATAAAGCAGAACAGTGGGAGCACACAGGATGGGAGGCAGAGGGCAGATTGATATCTCAAAGAGTAATGTTGAGTAAAAGCCTCTGGCTATGTGTAGAGACTGTGGGGAAAGAGTTTTCTTCAAGTTTCTGAGATCTTTTCGTTGTGACTTTCCAGCACAGGTGGCCTCATAGATAACATGTAGCCTTGAGATGTAGGGCACATGGGCGGAGAGCAGTAAATAATAATGTAACTTTGATTTAGAGTTCCCCTGTGGGAAACATACTTCTATAAAGTAGGCTTAAACTTGGTCCTGTGCTAGCTTTGTCTATAAATCATGTAAAAGCTAATAGGGATCCTCCAGGGGGCCTCTTAATGACCTTTTATGGCCTCTCATGGTCACTCACTAACCACTCACAGGGACCACAGTTGCTGCCAGAGCCCAGGAGACTGCTGCTGCTGGACGCTGCTGCTGTTGCTATCTCTGTATCTCCTGATACCTCATAATGAAGACTTGCTCCTGGCTCCACAAACGTGCTTCATGACCTGCTTTCCTGTCTGCCGCCATCAAGACCAGGGCAAACTTGTACTAAACCCCTACACTATGGTCGAAGCTTTAAGAGAAAATACTCAAAAAGTCATCGAATTAAAAAGAGAAAGAAAATACTGCATGATTAACTGATAAATCAGACTTTCCCCTGTAATTTGTAATTACTGAAGATTTTTCAGCAGAAGAGTAACATGATGTAGTAAAAAATATTGAAATTTAAAATAATTATCTTTAGTTCTAATTTGCTTTATTTAAAATTCTTTAAAGACTTAGCTTTAAAGAATTTCTAGCTTAAGAATCACTTTTTGCTTATGCAGGCTAATAAATATATTAATCTATTATAAGTGAAATGCTGTGTTCAAAAATTTTTTAAAACCAAGGTTTTAATTTAGTCTGTACCATATACCGTATACCTCATACCATTTACCTGTAATAAATATCATTTGAACTTTTAAAGTTATGGTTTATGCTAATAAGAAATATACTTCAAAATAACTTCATGTAGGATTTTTTAAAAACTCTGAAGTAGTATTTGAACTGCAAGTCTAGGAAAATCATGAAGACTAAAAGTTAGGATGAAAGAAAGTTAGAATGAACACTGCTAAATTCTTGTAATGTAGTTATTTCAAGCTGTGTTTCTTAAGGAATATTAAGTAATTAAGTTTATGAGTGTAATGAGAGCAAAGCTAAAGTAAAGTGCTCTACAGAATTCTCTTGACTGTTATAAAGCGGCCATCGAGAGTAAATGAAAAGATGTAACCTTGAAAAGCCATCATCCATACTATTTTGACTTTGTCAGGGGGTCTGAAAAATAGGTTTAATGTTCTTTTAAAATGAAATATAGCTGTAGCACTGGCCCTGGATAAAGTTGTTGCTTAGGAAATTTCTTATGAGTACCACTTCTCCATCACCAGCCTGTCTCTTAATTTGCTATTAATTTTCCTTAGGGATATTCCTCATTGCTTTGATCCTTTCTGTTCTTCCAAGACATCCTGTTCTGTATTCCAGTCTCAAGTTTGCATAACTTTAATCTCTTTTCAATTTTAATCTTACTACATAGTGCAAGGAAGAATATGAGGACAGAATGTCAATTAGATGTATTCTAATCTTGGTACCAGGAACAAGTAACTGTTATTTCATCACCTGAATGTGTATGGGCCTCGTTTCTTTTGGTGTAAAACAAGGGTCATGACTCACATGACTTCTTGGGATCACCGAAGTCTAACTAGTTAGTCTAACTAATACTTGGTTCTAGTATTCTTTTCCATGTTATGAAACTTAATTCAGTGAGGCACAGATGGCTGATCACTTTTGGGTGATTGCCTTCCTTCCACTGGAATTTTTAAAGTAACCTCATTAAATGAGATTATAAAAACAGCAAGGGCTTTGAGCATACTAGGCACTAAATTATGAATTGCCTTTGTTTTCCATGTTAAAAAGTTGAGAGTTGTTAAGTGGAATGTTTATGGAGATAATATTGATTGTGCAGTTGAGGTAGCTACCTATTATAGAAACATATGTTTCAGTTTAAATGAGAAAACATTATTTTAAAATAATCTTTAAGATAATTTTAAGATAACTTATGAGAATGTGGTAGTCCTGAGCTTACAGATCTGTCAGTGATACAAGTCTGAGCTCTTAATGAAGCTGGCCTATAATGATAATTTATCAGTGTTTAGTGAGTAAACAGGTATTTGACACTTCAAATACAATATCTAAGTATTAAGAAAGACTGTCTATAAATAGTTTGCTTTGGATATAGACAATAGTGGAAAAATAGATGCTATTTTGAATCGCTTACTTTGAGATCTATTATAACTGAGATCTTATTGTGAAACTTCATCAGATTCCCATAATCTTTAATTTCAGTTTGAACAAGATGCCTAATCAGAAGAGGAACCATATTTAGTATAGAGGTAGGGAGGGGAACTAATTCTTTACTTGAATGCTGCAGGGCAAGATTTGAAACCATTATAGTAACTTTGGCAGTAAATTGAGTTTTAAGGATATTGTGTGCCCAGGAAGATAGTAGGAAGGCCATCTGCTTAGTTCCCCTTGCTTTTTTTTTTTATTTGATAGCAAAATTACTACTGCATATAAGGTTAAAAAATTAAGAGAAATTACAGCGCTTGAGTTAATAAAATGTGTATTAAACTGTTTTAAAAAATCAATATTAATTATCAGAAATCATTCCTTTAAAATATTTAACATTAAATAAATAAAATTTATTAAAAAGAAATGTAAAATTTTGTGCTTTGAAAGAAGGAAAACTGGGACTCCCTGGTGGCGCAGCGGTGAGGCGCTGCACTGTAGCACTGTTGGCAGCTGCGGTGTGAGTTTGACTCCCGGCTGGGGAGATTCCCATATGGCGCTACAGACCTCTCTTGCCTTGCCCGCTGCTCCCCTCAGCAATGTGTTCCCGCCAATCTGCCTGTTCTGCTCCGCAATCTGTCTCTGGTGAACCCTCTTACCGCCCCCCACCTCTGGCCTATAACCCAGCTTGTATGCATAAATGAATCTTTAAAAAATATAAAAGAAGGAAATCTTCTAGAAGAATGTTTTTTATTTATAATTGGTAGAGAAGCAAAGTGCTAGAAAGCAATCTGACAATATCTATAAAAATGTAAAAATACATACACTTTTAGACCAGCAATCCCTTTCCTAGGAATTTATTTCTACAGAAATAAAAGCATCCACATAGAGACAGTGGTACAAGATGTTGGGGCATGAAAGAAATGATTCTTTATCCCTCTAGGTTCTTCTAGAATGGCAAATAATCAAATAAGCATCATACAGATTGAGAGAAAATGCAAAAATTAATTTTAACAATGACATCTATATTTTCTGTATACATGGAACAAAACTCAGTAAGACTCTGTAACTCATCCAGGTAACTTCAGACACCATCTTAAAAAAAGCTCAGCTAAGAGGAATTAGGTGGTGGGGTAGAAACAGAATGTTTAGGCTACCAGGGAAAGGACTGTTTAAAAAAAGTATGACTGTTATTAAGATTTAAGTTCACCTTCTCCACTGAAGTGTTGAGGAGATTAGGTTTTCCAGGTACAGAGAAGCTGAGATTTTTCCTTTGCACATATATGTGTCTCCTTCAAAAGGTCAATCCTACGGGATATATCTTTTGCCAAAATATATTTTAGGGTGGTAGATTTTTGCTTCCCTACAAAGGTTCTGAATGAATACAACTGGAAACAACGTGGATATGCCTCAATAGAAGAACTGACTAAATCATGGTACATCTACACATTATACCAAATGACTTAAAGTTCTGTCAGCTAACCTGAAGAATTTGCATGAAGTAGTCTTAATGCAAAAAATAAGATGAACAAAAATTTGTGTATCAGTCTACTTTTTGCTAAATAAAATCTGGGTGTATATAGGTATGTGTATAAATTGTTACATGAGCACAAAGTACAACATGGAAAAATACAAACCAGACTGTTAGCATGAATATGGTGGAAAGTGCAAGGATTCCATTATGTGTGAAGGGAAAACAAAACAAAACAAAAAGATGGACAAAATAAAAAGCTCTGGCAGTGGAGTAAAAAAAAAAAATCTAGAAACAAATTCACAGTATCAGCTTGTTTTTTGGCATAAGTTTCTGTCACAAAAGTTCTTGTAACTTTTTAAGATGTGTAAGCTTCCTATTTTGTTTGATGATGTTAAGCCACTGAGAATTATTAAAGATCAACTTGGCTTGACAAATCTTAACCTTTGGAACATGGCGAAAAAATTAGGTAAGTAAGGAGAATGAAAGCAATGAGAAATTTCGAATCAAACCTTGGTGTAACTGAAAAGAGAGAGGAGAGATATTTCCATGTGAATAAGTCATTTTAACAATTTGATATCTCATAGTATATATATAGATTTCCAAGTATAAAAAAATTGTGATGCTAAAATAGTTCCAGTTATTAACAAAACAGTATAATTATCCTGTTACTCAAATGAAAAACTTGCTTGAGTGATGATGATAATGACAACTTTTAAGTTCAAAATTAAGTTCACCTTAAAGGACTGTTCATTTTAAGAGAGCTGGGTCATTTCAGTGCAGCATTGGTGTCCCTTGTGCATAACATCCCTAACAGTTTGAAGAGACAATGAAAGAAAGACTAAAACTGATAATCATTTTTGTAAATATCAAGATAAAGCATTTTGTGTAAAAAAGTTGGCCATGATTGGGGCATAGTGCTCTACACAGCTCAAATTTCAATAGACTCTCAAGGAAATGTGGCTTCTCAGGATACAAGATAATTGTTTTTGAGCAAGTATAAACAAGTGGGGCAGAGGTGGGTCCCACAAAATCCTCCTCTTTTGGGTACTTGCAACTTTGGGTGGAACAAAAGAACTTCATTTAGAAATCCATTTACCTAGAGTGACTGAAATGAGTGTCACACAGAGACAAATTTTTCTTATTGGTGCAGAAGGCGCCATAGTGATAGAGTGTGGAGTAGAAGCAGGGGAGGAGGTGAGGAGATTAGATGAGGTTACTTCAGCAGTCTAGGGCAAAAGATTTTGCTTTTATGTTTTATATTTGAAACAAGAACTTTTATTATCTCAAAGGAAAACTGAAATTGGAGAAAGTAAAACAGTGAAAAAAAATACAGAGTAATAATTTTCCAAAATCTTAACGAGTCTTTATTTTATAATTTTTATCACTGGATTTAATGGAACTATCTGTGCTCAGTTGGAAAATGTTACTGCTAATGTTTTACATTTAATAACAGATTAAATATTTTAAACGTATTTTCAATATCTGAGCTTAAATAATTATCTCATACTTTTATTTTGATAGAATTTTCTTTGGCAGTTACATAACTGCCTGCAGTCTTACTAACAGACTCATATTTGTACAATGAACAGAAATAATTTTTTTCAATAAAGATATACTAACCCACAAAATCTAAAAACAAACAGTAAGCTGCATATTTCAGAATTCAATCTGAAAAGATGGGAACTCAGTTAGACCCCAGCTGGAAACATAATCAAAAAGCTTCCTATCAGATCAGAACTCAACCTTTCCCATAACTGCTACTTGTAAGAGCTTAAACCTGTTTCTTTTGGCTATTTAGTCCAATTTCATTATACTCACCATAGGTGTTTGAAAAGAGAACAGAAAAGCCCAAACTAATGAGTTTTCATAGAGTCATAAATCTGTACAATGGCCAAAAGCTATTGCTATGTTGTTTTCTGTGGTGCTACAGACCACTTTTCCTCTGGGCAGTCACTGCTTGAAGTAATTACAGACATTAATGATGCAAGCTCCTGAATTTAATAGATCTAGGTTCATGTTGTCATCCATCACTGTGAAAACATCTATCTGCTCTGCTATCACTCAGTTTCTTTAAATATTTTAAGATATTTTTCTGATCCAGTGACAATTTTAACTATGGAAACTTACCACACAAAAATTCCAAATGTCTAATTTCAGGCATATATATTAGCTATATTAGTATAAATTTTTTTTGGTTAAAATTTTAGAACAATGAATACAATAAACTCCACACAACATTTCATCTTGGTTTTTTTATTTGACAGGTGATCTTACAACAATAAATTGTTGCCAACTAATAAAGACCTTAGTTTGATAATGATTTTTCTAGTCTTCTTGAAAAGGAACTTTACATAACTTTGTTACATAACTTCCTTGGGATTTGACTGACAACCTTTTTTGTTGCTCAGGTTTAAGTAAAAATGATTTTCCAAACTCTTGAGGGAACTATGGAGGAGATGCTCTTAGCTTCCTGGTTCCCTGTGCTATGTTTATTCTAAAGTGTTCAAAAACACGGCCTGGCTAGGATGGGTCTCCTCTATTCCTTCATTTTATCTTTACCATCCTTTTCTAGCCTTAGGCAGGAGCACTAGGTTATCTGAGACACTAGATACTTGCGATTTATTTTTCCACTATGCTTGCCTAGGTAGGAACATTTATTTGGAATACATAAAATTGGGAAGACTTACCCCTCTAGATAGCAGCCTAAGAGGCCCATCCCCAGCTGATATTTCTAGATACCTTGTTTTTCTCTAGGGTTACTCTGAGGGTGATTTTGTGCAAGGATTGTTCTATTTTATTATTCTGACAAAAACTAAGAGCACTGGACTTATATTTGGCACACATCCAATTTATATATATATATATTTATATATAATTTAGGGGCTTTATAGTAACTTCATAAGTAAAAGTATTATCGCTCTGAGAAAGCAAAAACAGGTACTTTATATAGAGGCCTCAAACCTCTGGTTCTGCAATCCATAACCGTTTGTGAAAGTTAACTCTCTTTTCCCGCCAAACAAAACGCACATCTCTGGCACAAGGAAACAGGAAGACAGGAGATGGCATGCGCAGAGAAGGGGCGGAAGCACTGGGCTCTTCCTGCAGTTTGTTTGTTTCTCTGTGTTGTTTGAGTTTCAGCGTAAGTGGAAATGACAGCGATAAAGCTGGGAAGGTCTTCTGAAAAACAAAACAGATGCGGTAGGTTCCCATCCCGTGCAGCTTTGCAGTCTTCCCAGGGCTGCATTCTGGACCCCGGAAATGTGGAAGGACTGTTCACGCGAGTGTGCGCGCAAGTGCTGCTGGGTCCCGCGCGGGCGTCCTCGGGTTGCTCACAGCCGAGGCAGGTAAACGCGAGGGAAAGGAGGTCGAAAAACTGTCTGTGCAGGTACTACCGCGCTTCGCTTATACAGTGTTGTTCGTGGAGAGAAAAAATTGAACTGTCATTTGGACAATGATTGCTGGTGCTGGTGTAATTTCAAACACCCTTAAAACTCGCACGGGAGGACAATAGAAGCCTGTCAAATGATGCCTGAGTTCGTTCTTACCTCCAGACTCCAAATATTGGCAACAGTGGTCCAATGTCGCTTTCAGTGGACTATGTTTTTTCCATTGAGCCAAACGATAACGTGTTTGGCTTCGAAAAAACCATAGATTCTAAAGTGGTGTGTTTTGATTAAGTTGTTTTTAAAAGAAAAACAGTTTGGATTGTATTATGATGCAGAAGTCTTAATAACAGGTATTTGGCTTTACTCAGTCGTTATTTCCACTGCGGTGGTATCCTGACCCCCCTCCTGGTGAAAACAACAGCAGCAACCCCAAAATCAAAACACAGTTATTGTCTGCTTTTTCAATACCATAGGAGACCAGTGTCTCATAAGGAAGCAATTGCTTTCTGGTCTTGTCTGCAGCTTTTGGAATACGATCCAACATAAATCTGACTGGCATTGCTTCTGTACATAGAAAGTACTGAACCAGCGACATAAAAGTCAAGGCCTAATCTCATGGCTCTAACTTGAGCACTCACTTCCTTGGGTTGGCAAGATGACCCGGTTCTGGTCCTGGCACAGCCTCTAGAAAAGAAACTGAGATTGCTGATAATCTGCAGAGGTAGCTGGAAATACATAGTCAAGAGGAGAGAAGAGCCTTGGCAATTCCTTCTTAAATCATTTTTCCTTTCTGTTCAGAAGAAACGTATCCACCAGGTAGGAATCCTTGATTCTCCCCCCCCCCTTTAAGATAAGGGTTGTGCCAATTGCATAACCCCAAAGTATCAATATTTGAACAGCAATATGTGGTAGTAAATAGTTTGAAGGTAAGTGAGGGTAAAAAATGGCAGCAGCCTCAAACTGACTGTGGGCCCTATGCTATTCTGTTGGTATCTGGGCTATTTTTTCTGGCATTCTCAGTGGCTCAAACTAAACAGAGATAGATACTAAAAAATATAGTGAACTTTTATGGCACATATTTGCTCTATAGATGCCATGAATATTTAAACAAACTCAAATTTTAATTGGAGCAACAAGAAAAAATCTAATGCAAATTTTGTACTGAGAACGGTGTGTGCTTCAGTTAATTTTCTATTCAGAATGAATGCAGACTCCTTTCATCTGGTGTTCCACCCACTAGTAATAATAGTAGCAATAAAAGGTTAATCAATTCCTACTGAGAATGTAAATTATATGTGAGGAAAAGACTGTGATAGTAATAGTAATCCTTTTAAAGGACAAAGACCAAGACTAGTTCTTTAATTTATTAATTCTTTTGCCCAAACTCACTTGCATTTTTCATATTCTTTTACATGAGCACCTCTGTTTATTTTAAAGATATTTAGTATCTTGGTGTATTACTACTATCTTGCAGTGTACTCAGTGTCTAAATACATCATAAAAGTATGTTTGCCTTTGCCACTTAGATTTTAAAAAGTTAAATATGACACTTTGGCTTTAAAAATTATTTAGAAAGAGAAAAACCTCTAAATATGCTTAATATAATATTTTGCCTAGTGACAATAATAATAAAACTTGTATTTGAACTTAAAAGCATCACAGAGTGCTAGCAAGTAAATGTGTAGTCTTGATTGAGTTTTATTTTGAACAAAACAGCTGTAAGAAGTATTCTTAACAATGATTTGATAAATTTGATTAAGTACTGGCAATTAGGTAATTGTAGGAACTTATTGTTACTTGTTTTGGTTGAGATAAGACGTTTTTATTTTATATAATAAAATATCTTTGTATTTTAGAAATGAACAATGAAATATTTAGGAGTGAGATATCATGAGGTATCTCATTTACTTTTAAACTTTTCGCAAAATACGTTAATTAAATATAGCAAAGTGTAAACAATTGTTAAATCTAAATTTTGAACATATGGGCTATTTCTTATATTCTCTATTTTTCTGCATGTTTGAAATTTTTATTATGCAAACTACAAGAAAAAAATAGGAGCGGGAAGAAGGAAGAAAAACAGCATTGTGTAATAGAAAAAGCAAAGCAGTGAATATAGAATTCAGGATAGATGATAGTTTCTACTATATGTGCAATTATGGATAAGTTATATAATTGCTTTAAATTTAGTTTTCTTGTTTTTAAAATGGAGATAATCTACAATGAAATATTGCAACATAGCAATCTTATGGCTGAAATAAAAAGAAACTGACATATGAAGTGTTAGCAAGCATAGAGAACATGTAGAAACCAGATTCCTGATAAAAGTATAAAATTATATAAGCTTTCTGGAAAACTATTCAGCATCTTCTACATAATGTAGAAGGTGGCTAAGGAAGTCTACTCTTAGTTAGATTAAAAAATCCACAGATGAATGTATATGTTGACAAAAATACATGTTTACAAAATGTTCATTGTTTCATTAATAATAGTACAAACTGAAAAAATATACCAATAGGGGAGTGGATAAATAAATATTGCTGTATTGATAATCTGAAATGCTATTACGCAATTAAAAAATAACCAACTGGTATATGCTACAACATGGATGATACAGAATTTGTATTGACAAAAAGTAGTCAGGTACCAGCATAACTATTCTGTGATTTTATCTATGTGAATTACAAGAACAGGTAAAACTCATCAGTGCTAACAGATGATGAATAATGAAAAGGTTATGGGATTCTTGAAGTGTTTTATATTTTGATCTTGGTGTATTTACTCAGGACCATAAATATTTAGACACAATCATGCGATACATTTAAGATGAGAGTTCTTGTACTTTATGAACTTTTCTGTATCTCTGCTATCCTTCCCATTAAATAGAATAAATATGATAAAATATTAATATCCAAATCCCAGGAGGGAGGAGCAAATGAGATAACGTGAAAATAGTTACTAAATTTTAAACCATTTTTACAAATTTCATGTTAGCATTTTTGTAAGCAAAACTATAATTTACTATAATTTTGGTAAATGTGAAATTAAGTGTTTTTTTTTTTTGCATTATTTGACCACATTTCCCTTAATCCAATCCATTTTGGCCTAAATCTTGCCATAGTTGTATTTTTATTATCATTTTCACCCTTCACTGATAGTGGAAAATTGTAAATTTCTATTAATTTGCTAATGTATTATAACATAAAAATATCAGGTGTGCATCATTAAAAAATCATTATGTGTATATACTGTATTAAGTTTACTACTAAAATTTCAACTTCATCCTTCACCATACAGTTGACCCATTCATGCAAAGTTAGTTACATGCCTAAATATATCCCAAACATTTTGCTAGGCATATATTTAAATGAAACATTATCTCTTATCTTCACATTTTAGTCAGTAACTCAATTTTGATTCAAGTACTTGAATTCCACTAGATTCTATATTTTTAAAATGGAAGAACAGGATTATTATGTATCAAAACAAAGCACGGTAACACAATAAAATTCTCATTTATGTGTGAACTAAAGAGATACATATTTATCTTCATTTTGTTCCTTCTAAGTTTCACAAAGCTAAAGATATGTTAAATTGAGTATGTTTGTTAACTTAAAATTCTGAATTTTCCATCCTTTAAAAATACATTAAATGTGATAATCATTTAAAATACTTTTGAAAAGGCGAATTACTATGCAGATATTTTTACAATGTTAAAAAAGTTCCTTAGGAATGTATAAATTGTACCTTATTTTATAAGATCATTATTTAAAATTCCAAGCTCTGTCATGTGTGTTCTCCTGTTTAATCTTCCATTTTCTCAGTAGTGATCACTCAGTGAATAAAATATTCTTTTATGCCTTTAAAATTCTCAAACAGATACCTTAGCTTATTTCCTACGGTTTGAAGCTAGACTTTTAAATAGGAGATTTCAATGCTCAGACCTTCAGATCTTACTCATCTTGAATACTTGACTATAAGTACTCAACTCCTGAGAGCTCCCTTTTTCAAAATATTAAGTACAAATTGGTCTTTGAAGAAGTGTGCAAATGATGCACAGTGTGCCAAACAGCTTGTGATCATTTGAACCAAAGATTTGAAAACAGTGAATCAATGAAATCTCTAGATCTTTTTATATTTCAGGCACAGAGAACCCCCATTCTGAAAGGTAATATATCTTTTAAACACCCAGTTTTCCTGTACTCATTTCCTAAGATTTCATTTCATAAAAAAAAAATTTAAGTTGACGTTATAAACAGATGCTGGAAAGCACTCATCCAACTCATGAAAAATTCAGCATAAGCTTTAAGCAAACATAGCAAAATCACTTATTAGGAAAAAAAATGCATAGTCTGATAGATGACCATGATTATCAGGTAAATTATTCATTTCTCTTACAAAGCAGTCACCCTGTGAAGACTCACTCATTATTTACAGGTTGTCAGGGAACAGTGAGTGAGGAGTTAGGAAGTGCTATGAATGAGCACCATTGACATATAAGTTGCAGAGAAATTAGCTAGAGTATAAAAAAGCAGAGTGTAGTAGTCCAGGGTGAATGTGAATTCTGGGTCCACAAACTTGCAAGGGAACTGCTACCAAATTAGCTTTCCAGTATTACAGAGATGAACCATGTGAAATCATTAGAGCTCAGCAGCGATAACCTTCCAGAAGCTAAAATCTAGCTGCATTAGAGATGTAAACAAAAATTCATGACAGTTACCTTTTCAGAATGCTCAAAGAGAGAAATAGTTCTATAAACCTAAAGGAGCACTGAGTAAGTTGCATGTTAAAGTATTTCTGTCAGAGACTAAACTTTGAAATGATCATTATTCCATATATCATATTATTCTAGAAATTATTTTGTAATCTGTATTAGAAAATCCCAAATGCAACAAAAGAATTAGGTGATAGAACATATAAATTGCTAATCAATGCATTGATTTCAGTGTGTGGCTCGTGGAAATTTAAAAATCATGGTTATATCTAGTACAACTGTGCAAGAAAAATTCTTTTGCTTTTAAGCCAATCACACATCTTTTTCTGTCAGTCAATATTTATAGTCTTTGTTGTCCAGGTGTATTTGAAGGGGGTTTTGAGGATGAGTTGTAGTCACAATTTAGTCCCGTGCCCTCCCACATATGCAAATAATCATGGAGCATAAAATAAGATAAATGCCACCTATCTTAACCAAAAGTGCAGGATTTTTCCTTATGTCTAGAGAGTAATAGCTTCACAGCCCATCATCCATGATTCAATTCTATTTTTTCTCAGGGTTTGTGTGTACTATGGAGTTGTCATCTGGTTTTAGTTAGAGCACTGCAATATGCTTTTCCAGTACAGGACTCTACTCTTACCACACATTAGAATTGTGTTATATTAAAAATAATTGTGTGTTTTTCATGTTCCAATATGTTCCACTGTGTATATGTAAAAAATAAATTTGGAAATCTAGACCCAACTCAAGCAAAATAACCCTTTCTAAATATTGTACTCTCTTTCCAAATGCTCTTGTATATGACTGCTCAAATTACACATAAGATTAAGTAGAAAACCACTACAAATTATTATTTAGTTTAAAGAAAGTTCAAGTTCCAATTTTATTTACCCCCCCTTGTAATCCTGTAGATAATCAAATGGGCAAATGCAGATCTGCCTTAGACTTACGGAATCAAAGATGCCTTGGGCATAAGAGTTGGCCTGGTCTGTCATCCCATCTCGATATTTGATTTTATGGTAAAAAAGGCTAAGTACGCTAAAGAATTCATTTATTATAAATGAGTACCTATCACAAAAAGAAGAATGTACCAAGAGATCTTGGACTGAATTTCTTTCTGCTTATCTTTTACTTCTGCTTTCCACTCCCTTTTGAATTCTTAAATACACAGTGAATGGCCTTTTTCTTCTTAATGATTACTTTGTATTGTTGGCCTTTAAATAGTTTTTAGAACTCCTTTAAAGTGACTTTTCTAAAGTGCATTTATTTACATGCTTTGTATTTAAAAGTGTCCAAAACTGGATCTGTATTAACATTTAAGAATTAAACAGTGAATGCAGGAAAGCCTATGGAGAAACAATGAAGTTAGTGGAGAAAGAGCTTCTAGAGGATGGTAAGCAAGGTGGGGACTAGCAGGAGGCCATCTGCCCCAGACTGGTCACGACAAATGATGTATCTGTACTGAATAATTATTAGGGAATAATGAGTAGGAAGAAGTTTTGAGGATGAGTGACCTGAAGCTTAGGTAAAAGCCAAACCAGCCTTTTAAATACTGCTGACACTCGTTAACCCATTGTTTAATAGAGGTCTCCTCTGTGTTAGCAGGACCTATTCCATTTCTTGGTCAGTTCTATTGTTTCTCTTTGGAAGGTTCCTTTCTCTAGGTTATTTGCAGGATTCTACTAGATGTTATTAAGATATATTATTGTAAGATTTCAGGTTTTGGGCCTCCCTCTGGCCTGAGTTCAAACCCTGGCCAGGGAGCTGACCCACATGGTTCAGCAGACCTTTCCTGTCTTGCCTATTGCTCCCCTCAGCAGTGTATTTCAGTAAATCTGTACCTCTGGCCTACACCCCAGTTCTTCTATGAAAAAAAAAAAAAGAAGGAAAAAAAGAGAAAGATTTCAGTTTTCTAACTCTTCTACTTTTCTTCCCTTTCTCCCTTCTTTTATCGATTACTATGACTCAGCTATATGCCATGATCCAGATTCTGGGGATACTTCAGTAAACATAACTCTGGCCTTGAAATTGTTCATATACTAATGTTTGGGTCTGATTAAAAAAAAAACACATATTTTTTTTTTTCTTTACATTAATCTAAGTCCTGAAAAAGTAGGAATTCTCTATTAGTAGTAGTTAACTCAGAAAGCCATAAGCAAATACCATACTGGATTGCTTAAACAAAAAATTATTTTTTCACAGTTCTGAAGGCTGGACATTCAAGATTAGGGTGCCAGCCCAGTAGGGTTCTGGTATGGTCCCATTTCCTCACTTGCCGATGGCTGCTTCACACTGTCCTCACATAGTAGAGAGTGAGCTTTGATGTCTCCTCCTCTTTTTTTTTTTTAAGATTTATTTATTTATGCATACAAGCTGGGGTGTATCCCAGAGGTGTGGGGTGGCAAGAGGATTCACCAGAGACAGAGTGGGGAGCAGAACAGGCAGATAGGCTGAAATACACTGCTAAGGGGAGCAGCGGGCGAGGCAGGGGAGGTCTGCTGCGCCATGTGGGAATCTCCCTGGCTGGGTATCAAACATGTGCTGCAGTGGCTCTGGATAGCTTCATAGTGAGCTGTGCTTAACCCGTTGCACCACCAGGGGGGCCTGATGTCTCTTCTTCTTATAAGGGTTTCAGTTCGATCGAATCAGAGCTCCAACCTATGACTTTATTTAACCTTAATCACCTCCTTTAATGGCCCATCTCTAAATAGTTATATGGACTGGGGAAGTGGCTTGAGCTTCAGCATAAGAAATTTGAGGGGCACGTTCAGTCCGTAAAGTACTCTATTAATAACTACTTCATTGATACCTGTCTTTTCCCTTTTTGAGCCGATCTAAGCTTTTGTCATCCTAGATCTACCTGTGGTCAGTTATTTAATATTAAAAAAAAATTATGGTTTGAGAAAACTTATGCCCCCCCCTTTGCTTACTTCCTAATTTATAGTATTTGATATATAACTGATACAGCACAACAACATATGTGTTTAATCTGCTCTGATGAATGTCTTAAGGGCAGTGTCCTGGTTCTTTAGTAGTGTAACAAATTATATCCAAACATAATGACTTAAAAACCCAGATCTCCATTTTATTACTCTGCATTATTTTTTTTTGTGGATTGGAAACTTGGGGAGGGATTGTTTGTATGGTTTTGGCTCAAAGTTTCTGTGCTAGTCAGCTCAGAACTGCCATAATAAGTCTAGGTCCAGGTGCTGGTCTCTTTTCCTGGCTTGCAGACAACTTTCTGCTATGTTCTAACATGATGTTTCCTCTGCATGCATGAGAAAAGAGAGATCTCTGGTGTTTTTTCCTCTTATGGACACTAATTCTCTTGAAATATTATTACTTCATTTAATCTTAATTAATTTAAATGCCTTTATTTCCAAATACTTTGGGACTAGGGCTTCAACATACGGATTTTGGAGGGACATATATCAGTCCATAGTTGTCTCTCATGTAGTTTAATCAGTCAGTAGGCTGAGCTGACACGTGGGACTGGAGCAGTTGGGTGCTGTTTCTGTCTCACTCACTTTCCTCCACCCTTTTCCCCATCTTTCTCTCTTCCCATGTGTTCTTAGAGTCACTCTATGTGAACTACTTTGGCTCTGTAGAGCAATCATAGGGATGTTGGACTGCTTACTTGGCTTCTGGCTTCCCACAGAAGAAGTGTCAAGAGAGCAAGGAGGAAGAACATAGCTTTCTTCTGATGTCTTAAAATTCATTACATTATATTTGTTGAGTATGTTGAGGTCAAAGCTTGCCCAGTTTCAAGCAAAAGAGACATAGACTCTAACTCCCAGTAAGATAGAATATCCAGCTCATATAGCATGAGGGTTATGAAATAGTTGCTTCTGTTTTTGGAAAATATGATTTGCCATAGGAAAGAGTCATGTTTCTTTAAGTTTTGTCTTATGCCTAGCACAGTGCAGATGTCCAATATGAGCAGATGTCCAGTAAGTAATTTTCAAATAGATTAATTGCTTTCACTTCACATGTATGTGTTTTTCCACTTGAAACTTCTGGGGCAGCCTTTCAAAAAGTTAACTCATTGTTTATAACTGTAGTTGAAAAGATGAGGTACACTTAGAATACAAAATCATTAACAGGACTCTGTAGTAGTAGAAGAATATTTAAATATATTTCCATGGTGAACATGAATTCCAAATGAATTTAGGATGCCATTTTACTTGGAATTGGGTAATTGACAGTGGTTATGGTTTTTCACACTGAATATCTATTATGATATGTGCCTTTTGCAGTAGTTGAGAGAGAGAGAGAGAGAGAGAGTGTGTGTGTGTGTATGGAAGAGAGAGGGGAGAGAGGGAGAGAGAGGAGCGAGGGAGGAAGAGAGAGAGAGAACATGAATGAGTTTGAGAGAGAGCCATTGTATGAGTGTGGCTACTTTTTCAAAGAGTAACTACATATTTGTGTGGGTTTATTTCTGAGCTCTCTGTTCTATTCCATTGGGTTTTTGTTTTGTTTTTTTTTTTTTTAGTTTAATACTATACTGTCTTGATTATTGTCACTATGTAGTATAGTTTGTAGTGAGGGAATGTAAAACTTTCATTTTTCTTCCCTTCTCTCAGGATTACTTTGGCTATTGAGATCGTTTGTGGTTTTGTACAATTTTTATCATTATTTTTTTGTTTCTTAAAAAATGTCATTGGAATTTTGATGAGTATTGTGATGAATTTGTATATTTCTTTAAGTAACCTGGCTATTTTAATAATGTTCGTTCTTCTAATCCATGAGCATGGGATATCTTTCCTTTTCTTTGTGTCTTCTTTTAGTTGCTTTGCCATTTTCTTTATAGTTTTTAGTATATAGATCCTTTACCTCCTTTGTTGTGTTTTCTCCCAGGTATTTTATCCTTTTTGGTGTAATTGTAAATGTAATTATTTTCTTAATCTTTCTTCATCTATTTCTTTACTTGCATCTAGAAATACAGCAGGTTTTTTTGTGTATTGATTTTGTGTTATTGCCACTATTGATATATTATTTCTAACAGTCTTTTTGTAGAATCTCTGTGTATATTTTTCTGTGTATATTATGATGTCATATGTGAATAGTAACAGTTTCACTTCTCTTTCAATTTGAATTCATTGCATGTTGTTTTATTGCCTAATTGCTCTCACCAGAACTACTAATACTCTGTTGAACAGTAGTGGTGAAAATGGACATCCCTGTCTTGTTCCTGATTTTAGGGGAAGTACTTTGTTTTTCACCATTGAGTATGATGTTGACTGTGAATTTGTCATATATGGCCTCCTTTATTGGATTATGTTGTTTTTATTCATGTTCAGTTTTTAATATAAATGGACATTGAATCTTGTAAAACATGCTTTTTCAGTGTCTATTGATAGGATATGATTTATCTTTCTTTTTGTTGATGTGGTGAATGATACTGATTGATTTGTGTATGTTGAATCAATCATCTGTTCTTAGAATAGATCCCACTTGGTATGGTGAATGATTCTTTTAATATATTACTGTATTTAATTTGGTCAAGATTTTGTTGAAAGTTTTTGCCTCTATTTCATTAAAGATATGGGTTTATAGTTTTCTTTTTTATGCTTCCCTTCTTTGATTTTGGTATCAGGGTTATCTTGGCCTCAAGAAATGTGTTTAAAATCTTCCCCCACCTTCAGTTTTTTTCTTTGTGACTTTGAGAAAGATAGGTATTAGGTTTTCTTTGACTGTTTGGTAAAGTTTACTAGTGAAGCCATCTGATTTTGGGTTTTTATTCTTAGGGCAACTTTTACTTTTTGTGCATGTGATGGAGATGTTAAAGCTGTCTGTTCATCTTGGTTCAGCCTTTGGAGGTTGTATAATTCTAAAAATTTGTCCATCTCTTCTAAGTTGTTGAGTTTTTTTTGCATATAGGTGTCCACATTGTCTTATGATCCTTTGTATTTCTGCATTGTGTTTAATTTTGCCTCTTTCATTTATGTTTATTCTATTTGGGTTATCTCTCTTCTTAGAAAATCTGGAAGGGTTTATCAGTTTTGCTTATCCTTTCAAAAAATCAGCTCTTGGTTTCATTGATCTTTTGTGAACATCTATGTGCAATTATTTCCATTCTATTCATTATTATTTCCTTCCTACTACTTAATTTGGTTTTACTTGTTTTTTTTTCTAGTTTATTCAGATGTAAAGTTAATTGTTTGAGATTTGTCTTGTTTATTAATGTGGACCTATTCCTATATTGCTATGTATTTCTCTCAATACCAATTTTAGTGTGTCTCATAGGACCTGGTAACCTGTTTATTTTTGTCTCCAATTAATTTTTTATTTCTCCTTTTATTTTTTTTTCATTGACCAGGTCATTATTTTTCTTAGATTTTTCAACTATTTTGATGAATATAACTCACATTAGGGAGGGTAATTTACTTACTCAATGTTTACTTCTTTAAATATTAATATTATATATAAAGTCTTTCACAGCAACATCCAAATGTATTTGACCAAATAACTGAGCACCATGGCCTAGCAAATTGACATAAAGTTACCCTCATAGACACTAATGAGATTGGTTAGTTTTTTTTCACTAAGAAAATAAAAAATCTTTAAACCCACATCAAACACAAATTTTACTTGTGAAATTATACAGCAGACTGTATTCTGTAACTTCTTTTTCACTGAATTTACCCTATATGCTTGTATGAAATCCTCAAGGAAATACTGGTATGAATAGGTTAGGCTCACTGCAATAATAAACAAACCTAAAACATTTTAATGACTTCACACAATTTATTGTTTACCAAAAAAGCTTAATATCCATGAAGAAACTCAGGCACTCAGTCTTTTTCTGTCAGTGCCTCTGCCATTCTCTAAATTTTTAACCTCATCTCTACTCAGCTATATAAAATGGAATAAGGAGAAGATGTGTCCAGGTAGGAAGGACTGAGAAGTGAAGTCCAACACTGTTTCAGAGAGTCAAAAGGAATCATAGATCTTGGTGAGTATCTTAGACTCAGGCCATCATTCAGGGGCAAGGAAAATCAGGGGTACTGCCCTCCTTCCAGTAGGGAAACATAAACCTAGGAGTAATAATGTAACAGGAGCCCCAAGTGGAGGGATCCACATTCTCTTTAGCATGTCCTGTCACTTGACTAGGATGTGACACAAGACTTTCTAATTTCTGTTCTGTAAACATACCTGAAATATAAGACCTTTGTTTTAACTATACATTTTAGTTTTAAGTCCTTAAGAAGGGAAAAGAGTTTCCAAAATTTGTCTTTGCAGGGAAACAAGAGATTAAAGTAAGGTTCAAAGCTTTAGATCAGTCACTGGTTCCATCTGGTGATTGTTCTCTTTGATGGCCTCATTTAGAACTTCAAGAGATTTTGCTTAAATTAAAATTCTCATTACAGTCTTTGCCAAAGCATCTTAAATGCAAAGCAATCTTAACTTTAAAAATTTGGAAATTGCTGAAGGAGACATATTACTTAGAGCCAACAACTGAAAACTGAGATAAAATATGTTAGCAAAAAAAATATCTAGCACATCTATAAGACTTCTGTTTTCTGTAAATAAAAGTAATAAGACCTTCATTACAAATTTTAAAGATCCTTTTCTGCATGAGCTATGTTGGGTTTTTTTTTTTTTTTTTTGGTAGCTTATAGATCCATCCCAGTTTATAGGGAGATATGAAGTGAAGTATAGTTACTAGAGATTTTTCCTCACTTTACCACTTTATTCACCTTTGAAATGAATCCCAAATGGACTTGGCTTTATGAATTACATGTCTCTTCTTCAAGTAATATTGATCTCCTTCAGATCCACTTCTTCCTCTTCTCCTACAAAAAATTTTTATCTTCATTTTTTCACGGTGTCCTATGAAGCCATTTTTAGTGGACAAAAAAAGTACATTAATTTCCCTCCCCACAAGAAACACTATATATTATTGAGTTAACTTTGGCCAACCTTTAAGATCCTCAGTGGCTACTGATTTTTAGTCTTCTCTGTAAAAAATCTTACTGGTTTTAGGTTATCTTAGTAACTTCACTCTTTTATCTGTGAAAGTGTTTCCATATTTTATTTGGACTCCCATAATATATATTTCAAATTTCGATGTCACCTGTATTCCGTATGCATAGCTTTCCTTATACATTTTCCTACATGGATTTATCATTTCTACTACCTTCTCTATAGTAAAAGAACTGTATACTATTTTTTAAAATAGAACAGAAAGGAGAGAATAAACAGCAGGAAAGTGTGCAGAGCCATCATAGTGATAGATTGGCAATATCTTTATAATTATTTCTATCATAACTCTTACAGTGATAGCACACAATGACTTCAGCAGAAAATAGATATATTTAACTTTTCTTGGGATGTCAAACACAATATGCTAAAGAGAGGTGCAAAGCATATTGCTACATATTTATAATGACAACAAATTGAAAACAACCTGATTTAAAAATTATTTTTTTAAAACTAATGCTTTATTTGCTATATAAATGAAGGATAAAATGTGTAAAATGAAAAAAGCCTCACTTTGCAATAGAAATGGAGGAAAGGGAGATGACCAGTGTTTAGTGAGTACCCTCTTTAAGTCAAGTTCTTGCATATAGGCTATCTAATTTTCACAAATAAATCCTAAGTGTTACGAATGTATATAATTTTTGCTACCATCTAATAAAATGAGGGATCAGCTCAAGTAATAAACAGAAGGTTGCATTGCTAATTAAAAGACCTTGTAGAATTTGAACCAACTCTTTGTGACACCAACTCTGAATGGTTATGACATATGACTGTGGAACCTGGAGAGGACAAAAATATGGAATTCAAAGTATGACTGTGTAAATTAAGTCATTTGTAAAAATAGAATTCAGCCACCTTGATATCAATCTATTCTAGCATTTGATGAAAGCTGAACAAATTTTATTTAATTCATCATGATATGGATCATGTACAAAGTAAGGGTAAAGACTATGAATTTGAACTTAAGCAAACATTTTTTTCATGATTTCATGGATGACTAAATTAAAATAACTGAGGGATCATTAAACATACAGGATTGATTACTAAAGCAGCTTGCTGAAAAAAAAATTGTTTTTGGCTCTCTTTGAGAAAGAGGGAAAATGACTGATCATCTTTTTCAAGTTAAGTAGATGAGAAAGAGAGTTCATTTTCCTCAGCTTCTTCAACATATAACTCCTCTGAGAAATCTACCTTAATGAATTACCTTAACAATTGAATCTTCTATCCTGTACTTCCTCAAACACTTAATGTACCATAATGCTTTGTATAGTAATTTATATTTGATCACTACAAGTTCTGTAAATGTTTCTGGAATATTATGTTTAGTATTGCTCAGTGAACTGGTTAATAAGTTTCTTCAGGGCACTGATAGCTCTTTAAAATGTTTGTACTGGGGTGCATGTAGGGGAGGGGTAATGGGAGAGAAGAGCAAGGAAGCCAATGTTTTAGCAAAAAAATAAAAAAAGAGAAATAAATAAGACCGAGAAGTTTAGAAGAAATCTAAAGAGATAATAACATAGTCAAGAGGAGATTCTCAAATCAGAAAAAGAATAAAATATCATAAACAGGTTGAGTAGGATGGGTTTGACAGGAGGCTACTTTGTTTTCAAGAAAGTTGTGGTAGAAATTTTTTTACATTATGAGAAACTGAGTTATTTTATAGAGAACTGATGAATGAATTGGGTGAGAAAGTAGAGGCAGAAAGGAAATACTATCTTTTTTTTTTCCCTAAGAAGCTCTTCATAAAGGAGAAGAACTAGCGTGATACTTTGCAGGGAAATTGAAATGGGAAAAAGGTAGTATTTGAACAAAAATACTTGAGCATATTTAGAAATCAAGAGGAATAAGAGAATAAGAATCAATTTGAAGATAAGCAAGAGAAGAGAAAATATTGGTTAATGCTAATTTTGTGTGATCGGTTCCACTGGTCAACAGTGACTTAAAAAGACCCTAATCTGTAGTATCTTGGTGTGCTGAACATGAATATAACCCCGAAAATTTTTTATTAGCTCTTGTTTTCAAGATATTTCATATAATTCATTTTATATGTTTCACCGTGTAAATTTATCTAGTAGGACTGCTACAACATCCTAAATCAGCCTAGAATGATGTAATATTGCATCACATTGTGTAATACCATCATGCACACATAATCCAGAGGTGACTGCATCATTTTATGATGCGATGCAATACTGCTGCCAGGCGGCTGCTGAAATAAGCTGACATCAGCAGTGCACTAGATAAGGTCCTGTCGGAAAAGTTGAGCATTGAAAATATTTCAGCCTTTGTGCGAGATAGTTTAACCTACTGTTCCATAGAACTGTTATTATTTTATCCATTTAGGCACAATACAGAACAGTCATGCCTCGAAAGTGTGTTAATAGCGTGGACAATTTCTGCTCTATTTGTGGGGCACTTCCCCACACATTTGCCAACCAGAAGAAATGTATCACTTCTCAAGTGAAGAAGGCTTATCATCTTGACTTCGGATGCAAGGTTGGTGACCAAGACAAACCTTGGGCCCCACATACATGCTGTGCTCCATGTACAACACAACTTTCACAGTGGTTCAATGGCAAATGACCATCAATGCTGTTTGCAGTCCCCATGGTGTGGAGAGAGCCAAACAACATAAAAGACTGTTCCTTCAGCTTGGTTCCTCCTCTTTCCGGCGGAATAACAAAGCAAAAGAAGTCGAGAATAGTCTACCCAAACATTCCGTCTGCATTGAGCAAGTTCCACATGGTGAGGGACTTGCTATTCCACAACCTCCAGCAGAATATTCTCTTGATTCATCTGATGAGGGCAAGGGTGAGCCGACCTGTTCTGTTCCATCAGCATGCAGTGATCCAGATTTTCATTGTGGTGCATCATCAACCCCACACAGACTAACACAGGAAGAACTAAATGACCTGGTTCATGATCTGGACTTATCCAAGAACAAGGCAGAATTGCTAGGATCAAGACTCCCAACAATGGAATCTTTTAGAAGATGTCACAATTACTTTCTATTGAAAGCACCACCAGCAGTTGGAGCCTTTCTTCAGAAAGGAAAGTACTCTGGTATTCTGTTTCGATATCGAGGGCCTCATGCATTCCTAGAAATCACTCATGATCCACAAGAATGGAGACTCTTTCTAGACTCTTCGAAACTGAATGTTAAAGGTGTGCTTTTGCACAATGGAACCATCTTCCATCTGTTCTATTCCTGAACAGCTATACAAGAGACAAACGAAGAAATCTAAGAAGTAGTCTATGACTTGATTTTTTTTTTTTACAGGTATTAACCGTAGGCCTATTACTATTGGAATGCATTTCGTGATGCAAACATCAATTTATTGCAGATTACAAAAAAAAAACTAGAGCCAAAATTAGAATGTGACTGTCATATTCATGTTGAGCACATACAAATTGATAAGAAATTACTAATTTTATTTCAGTAACATGACTTTTGTAAAAATTGGTTGACCAGTGTAGTAGGAGATGTTATGGAATAGAGCTACTTAATATTAAGCAATGGAAATGACAGGATTATAAAATAATAGAAACCAGTTCATTCATTGTAGTTAACTATGTGAAACAAGGCAATGAGTGACAATGATAGAGAAGGGCGTGTGTGTGTGTGTGTGTGTGTGTGTGTGTGTGTGTGTGTGTGTGTTTTCTGACTCAGAGATCTATGGAAATAGTTCACAGATTATGGCACCCTAGAGATAGAATCCAAGCCCTGCAAAAATTCATTTGTTGAACATGTCAATGAAATTTTTACCTAGAGATTGGTCCTGAGTCTACTAGAGAATACTAAACTATAATACAAATTGTCACATCTCATAATTCTCAAAATGTGGGCATAGTACTCTGAACCATTCACAGGTAACAGGAAAGCTCACAAGTGGGGAGGGCTCAGAGGGGGTCCAGGATAGAACTGATACTTTCTGGTTATGTGCTTGGATTAACTGCCAGTGAGCCAGCATTACTATGTCTGTGCTGATAGACTGTGTAATCCACTGGTATTGTACAAAACTTCAGATGAGACTAAGTGACTCATGTTGCAACAAAGAAAGTATAAAACTGTTTTACTTAGAAGCTGCTGGAACTGCATTTTAAAACAGCTGAAGCAACACATTATATGAAAACAGGGTGCTTTCTTCTAGGATATCCTTTGTACTCAAAGGCAGCTATCATCACAGAGGAGTAGAACTCATGAGGTCAGGAATCAAGATGTGAAAGTAGGAGTGGCTCAGTTTATTATTCCAAGTAACCCACTTAGGGAATTTGTGCCTCTTAATTCCACATTTTAAATTCTGATGAGATAGAGTTCTTGTTTGCCAGAACAGGGGATGCATCTACTAGTGGAAATAGTAGGGAACCTACTGTTACATTTGAAACTATGTATGTTATCTGGTAACATCAAACTCCTTATGTGGCAGCAGAATACCAAGCAAGGAAAGAAGTTAAGTTGCTTGCTAGGATAAGTAACACTAATTACCATGAGCAGGAAATACCGCTGTTATACAGTGGAGGCAGAATACATTTGGGTCCCAAGTGTTCCTTGAGGACATTTATTGATATTCATTGTCAAGTTTTCATAAATGTATTAGTGTTGAAATTGTATTCCCAGAAGGGTATGACAACCAGGAATTTAGACTCTTTAGGGATAAAACTTTGGGTCATCCCACTAGATAACCTACTTAGACCTGTGATGGTGCTGGTTGAGGGTCAGGCGAATCCAAATTACAGAAGAGGGAGATAATGAGTATGGAAGGTGGCTATAAGATCAGCTCCCATAGTGAGGGATTTTCCCCCCAACCTTCCTCTTTTAAGTTTCACCAGGATGAAAGTGTTTAGCTCTTATTGAATGGGGTAAATTTATTATACAAAGTAATTGAACTCAATTTATGCACAAGCTGTAGTGTAGTGGAGTCTTTCTTTAATTACCTAGGTACTCATTTCCCCAACTGGCTGCTTTTGGCTCGTATTTGAATCCCTCTTTAGCAGTTGCCTCCAACCAAACCTTGCCATGCAAAATGATCACATCCCCTTATTGTTACATTTTAATATATAATTTAATTATTTAATGATATAAAATAAATTATATAATTTATTTTGTTTTTGTGTAGAACAACTGGGGTGTAGGCCAGAGGTGCGGGGGTTGAAAGGATTCACCAGAAACAGAGTGGGGAGCAGAACAGGCAGACTGACTGAAATATACTGCTGAGGGGAGCTGCGGGCGAGACACGAGAGGTCTGCTACGCAGTATGTGGGTTAGCTCCCTGGTTAGGGATTGAACTCAGGCCTTAGAGGTGATCGTGCTGAGACTTAACCCTTAAGCCACCAGGGAGGCCCACATCCCTTATTGTTAAGAAGAGAGATGGTTAATAAACAAGATTACCTATCATGTAGCATATGTCAAGGAAGGTCGTGTACACTTTATAAATGTTGTTTAATGAATGGTTAAATGAGATTTTTAATAGAATATTCTATCAGTAGTTCACATCTCTTTGCTCATGTGCAAGTTAGGTGTGGTATTTAGAACAATGAACAGTTCTCCAGAAATTCAGCCAGCTTTATTTATGAAACTGAGGAAAGTTACTTACTCTAGAATCATTAAGTATCAGTATAATTCATGTTTCCATGTAGGCTCCAGTTGAACTCAGTTTTAAAGACAAATCATCATCCCCCTCATCCCTTTTATAATATGGCAAACAGAAGCAACATGAGATAATATTTTTGTTTGCTTAAAGAATAACTTTATTGTTAATATTGTTTTAATTTTTGCTTTGCTATAGTGCAGCTTATATTAAGCATGTTTACTGAAATTTAAATCTTGCTAAGTTCCTTGCTAAGGTTCTTGCTAAGTTCATTTTTGTACTAAATCATAAATTGCAAATAATAATAAACATGTATTCAATTAGAAAAATAATTAAATTGTTAATCATGAGTTTTGGCAGGTTTCCAATTTTGCATTAGCTGATTTGAGGTCATATTTATAATTATTAAACCTTAAATACGACTGCAGTCAGCAAAAACAACTGACTAATCTATTGTGATTATGTATCAAAAGTCACATGATCAAACCTTTTACGTGTAAAACTGAATGCGAAAAAAATGTAAGTTCCCTTTAGGAAATATAAAAATAAGTGACGTGGGCCTCCCTGGTGATGAAAGGGGTTAAGTCTCAGCACTATGATGCTATCTGCTGCCACTGCAGCACAAGTTCGATCCCTCCCTAGCCAGGAAGCTTCCCAGATGGCATAGCAGACCTCTCCTGTCTTTCCCACTGCTCCCCTCAGCGGTGTACTTCAGTAGATCCACCTGTTCTGCTCCCTACTCTGTCTCTTGTGAATTTGCTCGCCACTCCCCATACCTCTGGCCTACACCCCAGCTCTTTTATGAATAAATAAATAAATCTTTTTTTAAAAAATAGGTGACTTGTTAACCAGGGTTGGAAGGAAAGATAACTAGTAAAGTGTGACTGCAGGAGGTTTTTTTTTTTTTAAATTTATGATTTGATATTGTGCTTATCACTTTCATTCAGGGCTATCATGCTTCTTTCAGCCTCAAAAAGAAGATTTTTTTTTTTTTTTTAAGAAACGCTAGAGCAAAATTACTGTATAAAGAAAGATCAAATGCTAGCATTTTGAGTCTTGAGAATAGCAATGTGAGAAGGAGAGAGATGGACTCAAGTAACATAGAGAAAAGCTTGAACTGGCGAAATTATTCACAGAATTTTTTTTCCCTTAAATAACTTCAAGAAAAATGATTTTAATGACATTTATCCAGTCAAGATGTCAATGTAAAGTTGAATTGCTAAATATTTAAATTTTAGAATATCAAACTATTTTACACTTATATATTTCACTAGTAATATTTCATTTTATTTTTTATGGTTAAATTAAACTCACTGTTCATATTTACATGACAGTCATCTAATAGCACACTGTTAAAGCCACATACCCAGGAATTTTACGATATTCATAAAAACAAATGTTGCTGAGTTAGTAAAATAAAAAACATGAGTTTCTATTATTTTTTATACTGATGTATCATTGGTTTACAAAACTGTGTTGGTTTTGGAGATATACGTTCATACCTCTACAAATTCATGTAATCATACCATGCCCACCACCAAAGCACCAGTAATTCTCTACCAAGTTCATTGGGCTCCCTCTACCCTTTGGTCCTATTCTCCATTCCACCTCCTGTAACGGTAATTCTGCAGTTAAATTCCAAATATTTGGTTTGTTTTGTTCTTGTCTGTCTCTCTCCTAGTCTCTGAGAACACTCCAGATTGTTCTTTTGTCTTTGGTTCTGAGAGATTCTAAATTGTCATGTTAGCCTAGAGTCAGCCTTTAAGACTAATTAAAAGTTTGTTTCTTCTTACTCAGCTTTGTGGTTTCTTCTTACTCAGCTTTGTGTAAACTCCCATGTTCTACCAAGGGAAAAATAGTTTGTGGTTCCTAATTCTCCTTGGAGGAGCTTGTCATAATTCGGAATTTGACATGCTTGGTTGCTTTAAGATGTTGGTTCTCTGATAGGCTCAAGTAAGCATATGATCATTTAGATTGTTTTTATTTGTAGTTAGGGTGGGAGTGATCGTCTCTCATGTCTGCTGCATATGTGGAAGAACTCTCTTTTTCCTTAGTATTCTTTTAATTTTAATTTTTATTTGTGTCTTTTACATTACTGTATATTCCCTGTAGGTTTCCCACCACCAGTTCACCCGTGAACCGTCACCACAGTCCCCTGTGCTCCCCTCTCCCCCTACCCCCCCTTCTGATTCCTAATCCTCCCCCCTCTCTCGCTGGTCATGCTCTTGTATTTGGTTTCCCTATATTCCTGTTATAAGTGAGACCATTCGATATTTTTCTTTTTCCTTTTGGCTTATTTCGCTGAGCGTGCTCCCTTCTAGTTCCATCCATGTATTCTGATTGGGAAACTTATTATAAGATCTTTTTAAAAATTTACCTAATCTTCAAGTGTCTCTAAACATATTATGGAATCTTTTCCTTGCAGAGAATTTCATTTTAGAAATATTAAGTTGGTTTAAATTCCAATTAACCTCCAACCTCAGTTCTAAAACACAGTAAAAAAACATTCCTGGAAGCCTTTTGAACCTCTTCCATGGCCCCAGACCAGAGTACCATCAAGTTCTCTCCCTCTTTAGGCCATTACATGTGGCTCCTCTGCCTGGATCTCTCCTATCCACTCCTGCTTTTGTGACAAATTACTGCATTTTCTGCTCACATTTTAAATTATGCTACTTCAAAAATGTTTTCCCTAACCTCTAATCTAATTGAGGCCTCTGTGTCCCTATTACATTCTTATATAGTAACTTACAGATTTCCTTCTCAGCACCTGTTACAGTTTCAATTTTTAGATATATTTGATTATTCATTTAATGAGCTACTTCCTTACTTTCAGCTTCCGTGGATCAGAAACCCTATCTGTATTTTTCACAGTTGTTCATTGTGTTGTTTTAACTAGTACTTAGCACTTTGTGTTGTGCTTAGCATGTTCTCAAATTTTGTTCAATGAATTAAATCTTCGTGAAGCGAAGAAGTAGAAGGGAGAGAAGAGGCAACAGTAGATAAGAGGAATAAATGTTCAAGACAGGCTTCCAAGGAGTTCTGGCACAGGAAAAATTCAAGGGTACATCTCAGAAATGGAATCCAAACTTTGAACCAAAGTAGGCTCTGTTTAAATATGCCCTTAAAATAGCAGACCAACTAGCATTTGAGAGTGAGTGTGAAAGTGAGGTTCTTAGATTTTATTGTTATTCCATGTGAACTTGGTGAAAGAAATACGCACATAAATTTGAGGTGAAATGATTAAGCATGAATGCTTAACCAAACCTCACTCAAAGAACTGTTATCTGCTTAGAAACATACAGAATTGAACAGCATACAGCCTTTATTAATAATTGACTAATAAGTGATTGATGTAACATTGTTTTACAACACTGTGGTTTAGGGGTAAACCTCCTCAGATGTTACCATACCAAACCCACCACCATTGCCTTTGTATATAGCAGGCAGGCAAGATTTGGCTTTGAAGCGTGTTTCACGGAAACTGCCTTTCCCCAAATTCATAAAGAAAGGACAGAACATTTGGTAAATGATGTTGGAAGAACTGGATCACTTTATGGGAAAATAGAGGTGAGTTTCTACCTAACACTACAAAGTTGGATTTAAGGTCTATGAATTTGGCAAAGTTAGTAGGCTAATATCGGTGATTATTTTTGTCAGTCAACTAAGATTGAGGAAAAACTTTATGGAGAAAATCTCAAAAGGTAAAAAAAATGATTAATTTCTGTACATAAAAATTGAAGATTTATTTTTAATCATGGGTATTATGAATAAAATTAAAACAGATATAGAAGGGGGAAGTTGTTTGTTATATCTAAAATTGATAAGACACATATCAATAAGTATCTTAGCCACAGTAAAATAAGGGAAAGGTAGAAAAAGACTCACTACAGAAAAAGTACCCAAAGTGTTAAAGGGTATATAAAGTAATCTCAATGAATTTGGAGGAATGAGGTTGAAGCAATATTAATATATTTTATGCCCTTTAGATTGACTGTGGATAATGAAAATTTGCAGAGGATCTTAACATGTATGAACCTTCCTTTATTACTAGAGGGCTTGTAATTGGACTCTGATAACAACTGGAGTATATTTATATAGACTAAGTGTATGCATGATCTGTGATCTAGTGATTCTGCTACTGAATATACACTGCAGAGATATTTTCACACAGGTCCACAGGGGCATATATACAGGGAGCACTGCTTGTGGCAATGGTGAACTGGAGACAGCTTAGGTGGGAAAATGAAATGAAATATTAGGCACACGCATTATGGGACAGGAATAGCAATAACATTAATTATAGTAACTAGCACTTACATAATTATTACTGTGTACCAGTGACTGTTCTTGGCTTATAATGTGAGGTATTATTTTTACCCACTTTACGGATGAAGAAATTGAGGTCCATAATGTCACAATAGTAGTATACTGGGATTTGAATTTGGGCAATTTGGCTGCAGAATCTTGCTTTAAAGCCGTTATTACATGCCTAAAAATTACAATGAATATCACAGAACAACACATTAATGGAGATAAAAAATTCATGCATATGAAATTATTATTTGTGTTTTTATAGAATACATTAATATTAAAGGATATCAAAACATATTAGAATGGAAGTAAAAAGAAATAACTAAATAATACATCAAGAGAATGTTCTTAAGCAATCCAGTGATCAAAGTGTGCTTTAAGTGGAGAAATACGGTTAATTTAACTCATTGGACACATAAAATAAAATTAATTTATAAAGATTTTTTTCTTAAACATTAATTTTGTAAAAGCATTGATGTAAGGAAATGTAAAGAAGTAGCTCTAGTAAGAACCCTAGAGAGAAAAAAAAGTTAACTACTTTGGCAAAAAGGAATAGAACATTTTTATTGATCTTGTCCTATTTAAAACAACACAAGGTGTTCACAGTTGAGTATTTCAACATTTTTCTTAACCAGGTTGGACGTCAACCTTCTGTCTTGAGTAATAAGAAATACTGTACGCAGGTTTAATTTCTTTTATACCTAATTTCTTTTTCTTTTTAAACACCAGTCCTGTCCTGATTTAATAGCCATAAGTTTAATTCAAATAAAAAGTTTTGTGTTTGAATTCTTGTTGTGTGCCTGACAAAAACACAGATTTTTATATGAGCAAAAAAAAAAAAATCACTGTGTTCTGCAAATGAGACATAAAACAAGACCTCCATACTGCTTTTCATAGATGCTGTACCAATTTATATTCCCACTAACACTGTGTGAGGGAGGGTTCTTTTTTTTCTACCCTTTGCCAACACTTGTTCCTGGTCTTTTTGATATGGGTCATTCTCATGGGTAATAGGTGGTATCATTGTGGTTTTGATTTGCAGTTCCCTGTTGCCAAGTAATGATGAACATTTTTTCAGGTGCATGTTGGTCATTGTAAGTCTTCTTTTGAGAAGTGGCTAGGTTCTCTTCCCATTTTTGACTGTTCTTTTTTTGTTGTTGTTGAGTTGTATGAGTTCTTAATAGTTCTTACATATTAGTCCCTTGTCAGATATATGATGTGCAAATATTTCCCCCTATCCATTCAATGTGTTTTCATTTTAATGATAGTTTCTTTCACTGTGCAGAAGTCTTTTTGATGTAGTTCCTTTTTTTTTGTTTACCTTGTTGTTGATTCCACCAAAAATATTACTGAAGCCAGTGCTCTGAGTGTTTTGCCTATATTTTCTTTCTTGTATTTTATGGTTTCTGACATTAGATCCAAGTCTTTGATGAATTTTGAATTAGTTTTTGTGTGTGATGTGAAATAATGGTCTAGTTTCTTTCTTTTGCATATGGTTGTTCAGTTTTCTGAATACCCTTTGTTGAAGAGATTTTCTTTTCTTCATGTAAGTTCTCGGCTCCTGTGTTATAAATTAACTGTCCATGTAAGTATGGTCTTATTTATGGGCTCTCCATTCTATTCTCTTGGTCTGTTTGTCTAATTTTTATTTCAATCCCATCCTGTTTTGGTTACTATAGCTTTATAGTATAGTTGGAAATCTGGGAATCTAATACCTTCATTCTTCTATTTTTTCAGGGTTGTTTTGATTTTTTGGGGTGTCTTGTTGCCTATAAATTTCAGTAATGTTTGCTCTATTTTCTTGAAGAGTGCTGTAAGAATTTTGATTGGGATTGCTTTGAATCTGTATATTGGTAAGATAGCTATTTTAACAATGTTAATTCTTCCAATTCATAAGCAAGTAATATCTTTCCATTTCTTTGTGCCTTCTGTTTCTTCTACCAATGTCTTATTATTATAGTTTTCCTTGTACAGGTCTTTAAACCTCCATTGTTGTTTATTTCTAGTCACATTATTCTTTTTTGTGCAATTATAAATAGGATTGTTTTCTTGATTTTTTTTCTCCTCTTTTATTGGTACAATGTATTGGTACAATTTTGTAGTCTGTCACTTTACTGTTCTGATACATTGTTTTGATTGTTTTTTTAAATTTTTAATGACGTTTCAGTGTTTTCCTTTTACATTACCATGTTATGTATAGTTTATTTGTGTATTATCGTTATCTCTTGCCTAATTGCTCTTTCATTTAATGATAGTTTCTTTATGCAGGCAATATAGTTTGATGTAGTCCTGTGCATTTATTTTGACTCTTGTTTCCATTGCCTATAATAAATGGTATGATATGTAATGACCCGACAGAAACTAATTTTTACTGGTCCCAAAAACAATTTCTTAAACACACATTCCTGCTAGTATTGGCAGATACCTTAGAAAGACATTTACGAACTGAATAATTTATATCATCTCCTTGTCCTGTAAAATGCTTGGGAAAACTTAAGGCAAGCTGTTAGGTTTTGAGAAAAAGTTTTTTTATAAGATAAATCACAAAACTCTGGCACAAGGAAATACCACTAAGAGATAAAAAGAACTGCAATATTGAGTGTATTTCTCCACCAAAATCTCTGCAAAGCAAAATATACATTTATGAAAGACAAAATTCAGTCATTCTTTGAAAAACATTCTATTTTATCAAATCAGTTACTTGGCTGGTTCATTTGTTTTTCAGACTATGCTCACCCATAGTCTCCTGACTACTTCCTTTTATAGGCTTTGGTCTTTCTTTTATAGCACTTACCACAGTTATAGGTTAAGTTGTTGTGAGGTTGCTTTTTCAATGTGTGTTTTTCCGTCTAGACTTTGTACACCAAAAGAACATGCTTAGTTTGTGCAAAGTTGTTACCTGTAAATTATCAAAGTGGCTGGCACAGAGTAGTGCTCTGTGCCTATATACTGATGGACAAATTAATACATAAACCTGCTAAGTCAGTAAATCAAATTAATTGTAAATACATTTGATTTTTTCCCAGATAGCTTTCACCCCATTCTTACTCTCAGTGATTTTCCAGTTTAAAATGAAGAGGTTATTGATACCAAAAAGGAATAATTCTTTATTAAGACAATATGTATGAAGTGAATTGTCTACTTGGTGTGTTTAGGCTGGGCTTTTTTTTTGTTTGTTTTTTAACATTGTTATGAGCACATTTAGTTTAGATAGCAATTTTTAGAAAACCTGAAAAATTATTGTGACTAAGTATAATTAAATCACTACACCTGGGCTGTGGAAGAATTATGTTAGGTGGATACAATTCCTATTTAATATGGTCTGGTATTTTCTTCCAAACCCTTCCCATTAGAATAATGAGCCGGTGGGGTAGAGGGACATTTCTTTCTTAAAACCACAGAAAAAGTCCCACTTTTTCATAAATTTATTTCATATTCCTGTGATGTGCTTCTGAGTTCTGCGTTATTTGTAATCTAATTGCAGCTAATTCTCTGTCTTTGTGAGTGCTCTCATTTATGCACTTAAGTCCCGAATACATAATTTTTATTAACTGTTCATGTAGCTCTATATATCACCAATGTTTCCTTACAAAACTATATGGGAGTTCCCAATATTCTTTCAAAGATCTTTGTAAATGGTTACTTGGTTGCTACATGAACGGCGCTTTTGAACTTTGCCATGACCTCTTGACTTGTCTGTATGCAGTTGTTTTCCGTTGCAAAGAGCTGCAGTGATAGAACGGGAAAGTTTTATTTCCTCCTTTTCCTTGGACTTTAAGCTGGAAGAGAGCATTTTTAGGACAGATTTTGATCTAAATATTACTCTGCTTTGGCGTGGGTGGTAGTAGAAGGTAAAAGGTAAATGTCTGTTCACCTTTGCTGTGAATCTACAAACTCCTGTAAAAATAAAATCTATTTTAAAAAGTGATTAAAATATGTGTCTGGAATTAGGTTTTATTTAAGTTTGATAGGGTTATCAAATCAGGAGATGATTGCCATCGTAAAGGTAGTTTGTTACAATTCTTAGGAGGAGGGGAGTGCCGTACCATGCAGGGCCATATAGGGAAGCACTAGGGTTGGTCAGGAAGCAAAAAGGGCAAACAAAGCCTAGGTCTGAACCTTAATTGTGGTTTCCATGGGATGGAATGTATGAGGCTAGGTAAGCAGCTGAGCATTCTTGAATGAAATTGGATAATCTGAATAATTTTGTCAAGTTCTGGGCTCTCAGTGGTCCCTAATTATCTACTTTCTGATTTGGGGGATGATTGGGGCCCAGGAATATTGAGTTGGTATATGAGAATTGGATAAAAGACATCATCAGAGGTATGAGCTCTGGATTGATTGGTTTACAAATGAAAGGTATATTCCTGGAAAGGTTTATGCTATGTCTAGTATTTGGAGAGCCCTAGGAAAGGCAGTCTCTTCCTATCAACAATGCCTCATACCAGAGTTCAGGAAAACAGAAAATAAGAAAATATGGTTAATACATGCCCCTTCACTGCACCAAAGTAATCAGAAGTTATTCCTGTATTGCCACTCAAGCCCTCTTTCTGTCACACTACCCCCTACTCTCGCAACTTTTGTGGTTAATTCCTCATGTATATTATGTGTTAGCTTCACACCTGTGGGTCACATATAACAGATAAAATGTTAACTATGCAATCCACCTGGCTATATATTTTATACAGACTGATAAAATGTTATTTAAAAAGTTGAATCTTAAAATAAAAAACAGAAACATTTAAAGTATTGCCACTATCAGTATATATAATCAGCCAAAGCCATTTCAGTTCCTCATGACTGAAAGAGTTTCTGACCTATGGATCAAAAGAGCAAATCTTGCCTCAGATTTTTGATGAAGTCAAATTAAATAGGGTGAACTCAGAACACTTAACATAGGACCAAGCTCACACTAGATGCTCAGTAAAGGTTAGCTCCTTTTCCTTTTCCAGTCTAATTTATTTTTTTTAAACTCAACAACTAGAATAACGCTGACAATTAATACCTATTGATTTCACTTTTAAAAAGGATTAGATATTCTGAAAAACAACTAGAGGTATAGTTTTCTTGAATCCTTTATTAACTATTTTAAGCTTTTAAGAGGATAGATTTTGGCAATTCTAAGAAACAAAGTAATGAAAGATTTATGCAGTTTCATAGTTCAGTACTCTTCACTTTACATTCAATGTTTATGGGCTTATTGATGCACAGATAACTCCTTATTTCCTTTGATACTGATGTCAACTTAATGACTTAATGAGTAGATTGTTCATCATTTCCTATCACTATTGTTTTCTATAAACTACTGAAAATTCTAAGGCTTTGCGACTGTGTCTCTTTAGTATCTTAATGTATGTGAGGTTTGGGAGGAGAAAAAGATTAAATGATGCCCCCTGTGCCATTTAATAGAAGAGCACAAATATTTACTTTGCAGTAGAGTAAAAATGATGAATAAGTATTGTATTTAGTCATATATTGCAGTGGCAAATTAACAGTCTTTAGTGTAAAAAAAAAAACAAACATTAAGCGTCCTGAGTCTTTAATTCTAGTTGTAATTGTTAGCAATCAGAAGTCACTTTGAGGGCCTCCCCGGTGGCGCAGTGGTTAAGCGCTGCGCTGTGGAGCTGTCGGCAACGGCGACGCGAGTTCGACGCCTGGCCGGGGAGAGTCCCACATGGTGTGGCAGACCTCTCCTGCCTTGCCTGCTGCTCCCCTCAGCGGTGTATTTCTGATCTGCCTGTTCTGCTCCCCGCTCTGGCTCTGGTGAACCCTCTCGCCACCCCACACCTCTGGCCTGTACCCCAGCTTGTATGTATAAATAAAAAATAAATCTTTAAAAAAAAAAAGTCACTTTGAAACGATGCTTTAAGAATGTTATGTACAGCTCATGGACCTAGATTAATGGAATGCTTTGTAATACGAGCATCATAACCTAATCTACTCAAAAGCCAGTTCTCTAGAATGAATACAATGAGGAACACATTATGCCTAATAAAAAAATTATGATTGTCTATATTTTAATTTATTATTTTTTAGGAAAATTGGTTTTAAACACCAAAGCACTGTACATTTGATCCATCATCTGTAATTCACTTATAGTTCATTTATATATGAATAGTTTATGTCCAAATATTTTTATCAATTAACTTATAAATTGTTACCCAATTACAAAAATCCTGTATGTGTTGGCTTTCTCTTGAGCATCCCTACAGGCCAGACCTTGAAGATAGTTAATCTCTAAAAATTGTGAAGAAGAAATATAGAAACTAACTTTTTAAGTGCTGCTTCTTATTTCTGTCTCTGAATTTGTTGAACTCTCTGTTTTTCTGTTTCTCGCTTTGCCTTGGTTATTCAGTAAGTTAATAATACAGAAACAAAAACTGTCTTGATTTTTCCAATTAAGATTAAATTTATTTCATTCTTACTTTCATTCTTAATGTTGCCTGGCCAGTAATCTTACAAATGATACAAGATGGATTGAGTAAAAGAATATGGTTAGACAGGTCATAGGAATTTGAGCTTGTAAGAATCTCTACAAATCATTTAGTGTAACCTCTTATTTTAGGGCTGCAACAAAGTGTGGTCAAGAGATGTCAATTATCTGAGAGTGTTGAGTCATTTAATGGTGAAACTGAAGCAAAGTCCTTTTAATTCCGAGTCCAGGGTTCTTTCTACTGAACTCAATTTGTTAATTTCATCGTTACTTGAAAGTTTATTCCACATTCCTACATTGCTGACTGTAGAGTGTTGCTCTGTGGCAGCAGGTATTTTATTTTTTTAGTCAGGGCTGTCTGTAAGCAAATGATGAATTAACATTTCAATGTTAGAATACTATATTTTAATCTGGAAATGCATTACCTTGTATCTACTTGAGACTCTGTGTTGTTCACTATCACTAATGAACAAGTTCATTTAATCAACATGGCTATCCAAATCCATTCAGAAACAGTAAAGTATACTAAATTGTTAATTTTACTCATTTCAAAACAACTATTTTAATTTGCTTGATTTGGTCAAAAATTTAGAATAAACTTTGAGATAGTCTATGGAATCTATAAAATTATTTCTTCAATTTTCTAAATCAGGACCTTTCATTTTAAGTTCAACATACCAAAATGGAAGGTAAAGTCACCAGGCAAAATAACTGTATTAATAATTTGTCCATAAAAAGAACATTTCCATTTCTGCTGGAGAAAGAAAAAAATCATACTTTTTCTGACCCTCAAGTTTTAATCAGTTCCTTATGTCTTAATAGCAAGACCAACTATAACAACAAAAAAGAAAATGACAAAAACTGAATTCCAAGAAGATATACGTTGTTATTCTTTTCTTTAATATTAGAAATAAAAAAATAGAAAATTTTCAGCTATTGAAATAAAGATAAGTTAGCACTAGTGGAATCCTGATCTGTAACCAAATTTCTATTTAATTTCTTGGTGGAGAGATTTCTGTCTAATTCTTTACCATATACTGTCTTCACAGTCAATAAATTATAATATCATGTGAACACCATTGAAGATTAATTCAGCATACTGAATTTCATTTCGAACATGATTTTGTATCATAACTGTGGTCATCTTGTGTTCAAATCTGAAAGCATGAATAACAGGGAAAATATTTCTCCTTTTCAAATCTTCTTAACATGTTATTAAGTATAGTATTTTTATGAATGATTCAGTACCACTGACTTGTACTTTTTCCAGCTGCATAATAGGAAAGAGAGATATTTATGGTAAATGGAGTTGAATGACTTCACTGAGTTACTGCTTCCTACCTACTCTTACACTTTTTTTGGGAAGGAATAATTACTATATACAAAGATCATCATTTATTTTCAAAATATATTTCAAAAATATATTTGAGAGAATAATTACAATCAATGCCTGGGCATACATACTCTCAAATGACTTTGTAAGTCAAAGTTAATATACCAAACAGCTTAAGAATATGCACAGGAAAGAATAAAATAAGCTAATTACACTAGGCACATGAAATGTAGTCAGTCACACAGAGAGAATGCCAGAAAGCAACCAGCTTTTATTTGTGTTGATAAGGTAATTTTGGTTCACAATAAATAATTTAATTTTATAAGCATAAATCAAGATCAACCTTCTACAAAAGAAATACAGCCAACTTTCCTAGAAAAGAAAAATATTCTGAATCTGTATATTCGTCTTTACTTTTTTTTTTCCCTAACAGCCTTTCATATTTAGTTATTTTTAGCTAAGAACACCCTTGTACCAAAAGGGGAGAACTCTCTCATTATAAATGTCAAATTCTAAGATGCTGTTGAAGGAGTTTTAATCTTTAGGAAATTATTTCTTAAGTGAGATCTTCCCATGGCAGTGCTATTGGAAGTGGGGGAAAGAGTAGAAAAAAGCAGAAGAGAGGTAGCATATAGATAATTTTCTTACAGAGAAAGTACCAAATATCTTTCGATTACAGACTTTGTAGCTCCTATTCAGTCAGGACAAGAAATTCAACATAAAAGGTTAGGTTGAATAAACCTCAGCAGTTGGTAGTAAATTTCCCTAATTGTCAATGAATAGTACACTCCTGCTTAGGAAACCAGAAAGGTCATACTAAATCACTCAGGCCCATGCTGTTCCACAAATCCATTGTACCTTGTGCCTCTGTCTTGTGTCTGCATGCAATTTTCTGAACTTTAGTCAACTTTACCACTGACTGATTATTCAATTCTAATCAATACAAGCAAATATTCATGTAGCCTGACCTTCATCAAACTGCAAGAAGGCTCAAAGAGCAAGAGAATTCCAAAAGGAAATAAAATAATGTGACCATATGTTATAAATCACAGGAATGTTTAATTTTTTGTCTTATTTTAACTGGGGAAGGGAGTGAATGATAATTATACAAAGATGAGAATGTTTAGTTTGAAAAATTTATATTATAACCTTGGGAAATATCCGTGAATTCAGTGTTTTATGACTTCTATACATTAAGACTAGTTGTAAACATGTTACAATAGTAGCAAGATTTCTTTTAAAAAGATAGTGAAGTATTCACTTTCTATAATTTCAGGGCTGATGAAAAACCATATGGGAAATTGCAATGGTCCTTTTTCTTTCAATCTTTTAAAATCCAACCTGTACACTAACTGTTTTATCCAGATCACCTACAAACAATGCAAGGAGAAATGTCTCCTTGGTACTTCTTGAAATTCATAGTCCTGGAAATATTCACATAGCTGTTACTTCTACCACGAAATGGTATGTTTGAGTCCAAGACGGAGGGAAAGAAAGAAACAGGGAAGGGGAAAGGCAGAAGAGGAGGCTTAATTGTAAACCGCAAAGTTTGTTTTGATAACTCATTTCCTCTTTAAAGATCCATAATAAGTGAAATAAAAATAAGATTCCAGGGTATGGAAACTGCTGTTTGAGGAAGAGGTTTTAGTAGTGTAGTGTCTATACTTGTGAACTGTGAAATTTTATCTGCATTTTTTTTTTTTTTGGTTAGAGAAGAATGAGGAATAAGATTTTTCTTGAATATTTGATGTGCATTAGGCACTTTCCTAGACAGTTGCACATGCATTATTTTTTCTTTCTCTAATTCCTTTTATTTAAAAATAGTGCATTAATTACTTTTGAAGATTCTGGAAAACAAGGCTTTTTAAAAAAGTATATTATTTTTGTTTGTCTGAAATTCTAAAGCAAGCATTCAAATTAGAGTATATATATAAATAGGACTCTTAAAAGCATCAGACGTGGTTTTTGTTTTTTGTTCTTTTTTGACCCTATATCTTTGGGTCTCTAAATAGAAAAAAGTGTGTATGATAAAGGACTTGTGTGGTATATGCATCCTTGAATCTCTTCATTACATAATTACTAATTGGTAAAAGATGTAATTTTTTAGAAAATGTAATATATTGGGAGAAAAACTATTCTCTTTTCCAATTATTTGTGATTTCATTAGTACTTATGGTGTTTGATTACTGCAATAGTATATTCCATTTATCTGTTTTATGAGACTTTGTACTCTGTGTTGATTTAAGTTGCACTTGAGAGTGATTTTATTAAAAAGGTTCCTAATCACAGATAAAGGCAGAGGCAGTGGAACCTAAAAACTCTTGGTGTGGAGTTTTAAAGAGAATGATATGAGGAAAAATGCGCTCAGTATTTGTAGGGAAGATGCAAGATGTCAGGTAGTTGTCATACCCTAGGAAAGTGAACCATAATACCTTATAGTGGATTATGACAATAAGAAAGACTAGTTTACCAAGGTATTCTAACTTCATGATAATACAGTGAAGTGACTGATAGCCTACTGGTAGCTGGCAGGAAATATGCAATTGGCTTGCATGTGTTTGTTGATAAACAAAAATTATATATTCAAAGTGATAGACATTTCAAGTTTTCAAAATATTTTAGCCTTATTCTATATAATGAAATTTTTATATTCTCATTGATTATGAAGTGTAACATAAATTGACTAATATCCCACTTTTTAAAAAAGTTTGGTGTGATAGTCTCTTGAAAATGAACTCTTCATGTACAGAGATGACAGCTGTATCCATAATTCTTTAAACAGATTAGAAATGTTTTTGCAATGCAATAAAAGGTCAGATAGAAATCCCACTTTTAATAGACTATTCCTTTAAGTATGTTTCTCTCAAAAAATTTATATTAAAATGCAGCATATCTCTCTCTTCACTGTAGATATTAATTATTTTGACAAGGAATGGGGAATGCCAGGAATACATGAGCTGATGAAAACAAAAGCAGTTATGTTTCCAAGGATGCACCTGACAGCTCTTAGGGGAGCTAGAGAAATGAATTCAGAATTACAAAGATTTCAAGTGTTTTAGTAATAACCTCAGGTGATTTAAAGTTGCAAAAATTCATCAGATTTATACTGAATTTAGATCCCTTTCAAATGAATAGTAACTCTTTTAAAACTTTTAGTGCTATAAATTTATAGTAGAATGATTTTGCTTTCATTATGATAAAGTATACTGAGTGTGACTTTATGAATAAGACAAGTTATATATGTTGTAATGACTGTACCTTGATCTCTAGTCTACAATATACTTATTTGGATTGCTAAAACTTAGGTTTGGAGAGTTCTATTAACATCAATTTTGTTTTCCAGTTAGCTTTTATAGTAGAACTATATTAACTATTTGGGAGCTATTTTATCTATCTTATTTTTTTAAATACCATATTTTAAATAAAACAATACAGGACTAAGTTTCTTTTACAGAAAGGTAGATGTTCCAAGCTAATTTATTCACTTAATCAAAATAAATAGACAACATTAAGAAAGTTGAAAGATATTGAAAAGTCATGTAAATTCCTAGGGATCCTTTCATTTAGAAATTGTGGGATTTTTTACCAAATTTTCCATTATCCAGGATTGCAGCATATCCTAGATTTCACCATCACTGTAATCATCATTGTTGCAGAGACTTCTGAATTATATTGTGCTATTAAAAACATGTTTTAATCTCCCCTAATTCAATCAACATGTTCTTGATAGGTAGATCATACTTTATATTGAGGCATTATTTTTATTTTTTAACGACTTTTTATTGAAGTAAAATTGCATTATAACATGTTTCAAGCATGCACCATTATATATCAATGTATATACTATTAAGTTCACAACTATAAGTTCACACCTCTCCATCACCATATAATTGACCACTTTTGCCTGATTCAACTACTCACCTTCTTCCTTCCCTCTGGTAATCACTAATTTGATGATTACAGCCTAAAAGTTGATTTTTGTTTTATTTAGTTAATTTGCTTTATTTCTTTATGTGAAATCATACAGTGTTTGTGTTTCTTCATCTGACTTACTTCACTAAGAATGATAGCGTCTAGGTCCACCCATGTTGCAAATGGTAGGATTTTATCTTTTTATTTATAGTTAAGTAATATTCCAGTGTTATACTGAAACTTTAATAAAAGAAAAGGAGCAAACTTATTACATTCTAGGCACAGAAAGAAATAGTGTCAGTTATCCGTTCTTATATTCCCAGAGTATGATGTTTTCAGGTTCCAAGAACTATCCCTTAGAAGGGAACTAGATTGACTGCAAACGAGACTGGTTATGGAGGAGAAAGTTTGAACCAGATAGGACTTGAGGAACCAATTGCACTTGATGAACAAAGAAGAGAGAAAGTTAAAATTAATTCCAGTTCCTTGTTTGGGAGATTGTGAGACTGTTACCTTTATTCAGTAGAAAATATAATACTGGAAGTCCTAGCCAGAGCAATTAGACAAGAGAAAGACATTCAAGGAATCCAAATAGGAAAAGAAGAAATTAAACTGTCTATATTTGCAGACGATATGATAATAGATATACAAAACCCTAAAAACTCCATAGAAAAACTACTCAAAATAATAGACCAGTTCAGTACAGTAGCAGGATACAAAAGCAATGCACAAAAATCAGTAGCCTTCCTATATGCAAACACCCAATCTGAAGAAGAAGAAATTAAGAAATCCATCCCCTTCAATATCGAAACCAAAAAAATTTAAATATCGGGCCTCCCGGGCCTCCCTGGTGGCGCAGCGGTTGAGTGCTGCGCTGTGGAGCTGTCAGCAGCGCGATGAAAGTTAGATGCCCAGCTGGGGAGAGTCCCACATGGTGCGGCAGACCTCTCCTGCCTCGCCCGCTGCTTCCCTCAGCAGTGTATTTCTGATCTGCCTGTTCTGCTCCCCACTCTGTCTCTGGTGAACCCTCTCGCCGCCCCATGCCTCTGGCCTGTACCACAGCTTGTATAAATAAATCTTTTAAAAAAAACAACTAAAAAAAAATATATCGGGCCTCCCTGGTGGCGCAGCGGTTAAGTGCTGCGCTGTGGAGCTGTCGGCAGCAGCGATGCGAGTTTGACGCCCAGCCGGTGAGAATCCCACATGGTGTGGCAGACCTCTCCTGCCTTGCCCGCTGCTCCCCTCAGCAGTGTGTTTCTGATCTGCCTGTTCTGCTCCCCACTCTGTCTCTGGTGAAGCCTCTCACCACTCCACACCTCTGGCCTGTACCCCAGCTGTATGTATAAATAAATAAAAATAAAGCTTTTAAAAAAAATTCAAATATCTGGGAATAAATCTAACAAAAGACATAAAGGACTTATACAAAGAAAACTACAAAACTCTGTTGAAAGAAATAGAAGAAGACACAAGAGGATGGAAAGGCATCCCCTGCTCATGGATTGGAAGGATTAACATTATCAAAATGGCAATCCTACCAAAAGCAATTTACAGATTCAATGCTATTCAAAAAAAATCTCAATGACATTCTTCAAAGAAATAGATCGACTACTGATGAAATTCATATGGAACCACAAAAAAAACTTGCATAGCTAAAGCCCTCCTAACTAAAAAGAAAGAAAACAGAGGAATTTCACTCCCTGATTTCAAACTATATTACAAAGCCATAATAATTAAAACAGCATGGTACTGGAACAAAAACAGACAGAAAGACCAATGGAACCGAATAAAATACCCAGAATTAAAGCCACATATCTATGAACAACTAATCTTTGACAAAGGAGAAAAGAAAATGCAGTGAAGAAAATAGAATATGTTTTAGAAGACGAATAGCAAGTTAGTTTGGACATACTGAGTTTGAGATACCAGTGATATATCTAGGTGGTATGACCTGTTACTTAGGTGGTTATGTGTTCCTTGATATTAACAAAGCAATCAAGCAAGACACAGATTTTGGAGTTGTCAACATATAAATGCTAGTAAAAATTGTGTTGATATGATTCAAGAAGATTTAGTAAAATGAAAAGACTGTAAAACATATGAAGGTAAGTACTATATATATTTTTTCCTTTTCATTTTATTAACAGCATGCAGCTCAACATCAGGTACATATTGGCCTTTCAATATATGCTTATTTAAGGAACAAATAGGGAAGCCAGAAAATAAGTGATGGGCGAAAAAGTGAGGTAAAGGACAGTTAGGAAGAAAAGCTTGGTGTATTAGAAGGTGAAGTAGATTCATGAATGGGCTTGTCAACAGTGTCTAATGGGTCACACAGAAAGAAATTATAAAATCAGAATTTGTGCCTTCACTCTTTTATGGATAATCAAATGAATATATTTCAGTTTTATTTATATTTACTAAAATCCTAGTAGTGGAATGAATGCCAAGCTATGTTTTTCGGTAGATGAATTTGTTACTCAACCTCAAATTTACTTTATATCTCTCTGAGGTACATATTTATCAAAATCAACAAATGTACATTAAATGAGAGTATCAAGAAGTAAAATGACATTTTGTTGAAGGTTGGTTAAATTATATAATCAATAATCAGATGTTACAAATGCAAATGTAATCTGGGACCTGAGAGCAATAACAACAGTGTTACTTTATTTTTTAACATGTTACAACCTTGTGAATTCCCATATTTCACAGAAAGGCAGATAAGTGCTTTTAAGTTATGGAAATAAATTAAAAAATTTCTGAGAAACATTATCTAAGAGTAAAGAAAAGCAAAAAATAAATAAATGGGATACATCTAACTAAGAAGCTTCTGCTTCTGATCATACATAATATTGAAAACCCTTTAAGAATGGAAAATGCAGAAAGATTAAAAAAAATAAAAAGCTTCTGCACAGTGAAAGAAATTATCAAAACAAGCACTACTGAGTGGGAGAAAATATTCGTATACTATACATTGAACAAGGACTGATATTCAAGATCTACAAAGAACTTACAACTCAACAAGTAAACAAAAGTCCAATAAAAAAGTGGGCAGAAGAACTAAATACACATTTCTCCAAAGAACAGTACAGATGGCCAGCAGGCACATGAAAAAATGCTCCTCACTTATCATCAGGGAAATGCAAATCAAAATGATAATGTCATCTGTAAAAATGGCCTATTTCGAAAAAAACCAGGAATAGTAATGTTGGTGAGGATGTGGAGGAAAAGGAACCCTCTTACACTGTTGGTGGAATGTAGTCTGGTCTGCCTCTATTGAAAATAGTATGGAGGTTTGTCAAAATATTAAAAATAGATTTACCATGTGATCCAGCAATCCTACCCATAAGTATCTACCTGAAGAATGCAGAAATGTTATTTTGAAGAGATATATGCACTCCTATTCTCATTGCAGCACTATTTATATTACCAAAGTTATGGAAAAAACCTAAATGCTGAGAACAGATGAGTGGAGTAAGAAATGTGGCATATATCCACAATGGAATGCTGCCTAGCTATAGAAAATGAACTCTTACCATTCTCGACAACATAGATTAAACCGAAGGAGATTAAAGCTAAGTGAAATAAGCCAGAAGAAGAAAGACAAATACTAGATGATTTCCCTCATGTGTAACATAAAGTAATAAAACAATGGAACAGACAAAATTAAACCAAAAGAAGCCATACATTTATGACCTTAGAATTGAGTTTACTAGATGGGGAATAGAGGATGAGTAGAAATTGTGGAGGGAACCCAATGGACTAGGATGAGGACTGTGGTGCTTTGGCAGTAGGTATATGTGGTAACCTGCTTGTAAAGCAGTATGAACCTATACTGCTGAATCATATGCATTATCTTATAGCAACAATGAAAGAAACTATCATTAAAATTTTACCTCCAAAAATAATACAATTACAAAAATAAAATTAGGAAAGGAGTCACAGAGACATTTAAAAAGTTATCTTTTAATAGTAAGATAACACTAGAAGTTAGTCAAAATTAGTGAAAACAATACCAATCATATGAACTATTTTTATAGCCCACATTACTAAATGAAAACTATTGGAATCTGAAAGCTTAATTTTTTTGTTATTAAGTTCATATCTCAGCATACACGTAATAAAATTATTGAACATTCATGTCAGAAAAAAAATTATATGTAAAAAGATTTTTTTTTAAAAAAGTTTTTATTTTTTATTTTTTTAAGGTTTATTTAAGCTGGGGTACAGGCCAGAGGCATGGGGCGGCGAGAAGGTTCACCAGAGACAGAGTGGGGAGCAGAACAGGCAGATCAGAAATATACTGCTGAGGGGAGCAGCGGGTGAGGCAGGAGAGGTCTGCAGCACCATGTGGAAATCTCCCCAGCCAGGTGTCGAACTCGCGTCACCGCTGTTGACAGCTCCACAGCGCAGGGCAGCACTTAACCGCTGCGCCATCAGGGAGGCCCTGTAAAAGATTTTTTTTTTTAAATCATCTGTGGGAGGTATGGGAGGATTTTTTTTTTTTATTTATACATACAAGCTGGGGTACAGGCCAGAGGCGTGGGGTGGCGAGAGGGTTCACCAGAGACAGAGTGGGGAGCAGAACAGGCAGATCAGAAGTACACTGCTGAGGGGAGCAGCGGGCGAGGCAGGAGAGGTCTGCAGCACCATGTGGAAATCTCCCCAGCTGGGTGTCGAACTCGCGTCTCCGCTGCCGGCAGCTCCACAGCGCAGCGCTCAACCACTGCACCACCGGGGAGGCCCTGTAAAAAGATTTTTTAAAGTGAAATAAGAAAGCTGATTCTGCAGAATGGTGGTTCATTCTTTCTTTTCATCAGTATTCGCTGAGCATCTATTGGCCTAACATTGTTCTAAGTTATGGAGATACAGCAGTAAATGAAGTAGATATAGCCCTTGCCCTCTTAGACTTTGCAGTTGTAGGTGATATGAAAAAGTATATGATTTTAAAAAGTTAATTCAGGGCCTCCCTGGTTGCTTAGGGGGTAAGTCTCAGCACTATAACCACTGTGGCCTGAATTCCATCCCGTATCAGAACATTAACCCATATATGGGGCAGCAGACCTCTCCTGTCTCACCCTGCTGCTCCCCTCAGCAGTGTATTTCAGGAAATTTGCCTTTTCTGCCCCACACTCTGTCTCTGGTGAATTCTCTCACCCCCCCCCCCACACCTCTGACCTACATCCCAGTTCTTCTATGCAAAAATAAATTTAAAAAACTTAAAAAAAATAATTCGTTGAAGTGGAAATACTCTGGAAGTTGAATAGAGGGTACTTTGAAAGCATGTAAGAGCACAATCCTGTTGTACGACGTATAACAAGATTTGGGATATGCACCAAAATATGTATCTCAAGTCTTGAAGAAATGATATTTTAAAACTGCCTTAAGAAGTACTATTTATTTCAATAATTAAAGATTGAATAGATGTTATCTTAATGAGTTGGGAGTGGAGAGAATTAAAGAAGTTTTTCTGGGTGAATAGAACAGCAAATGCTCAGTAGAGTAGAAAGTTTCCAGCATGTTGTGGATACTATAAACAGAAGACTTTATAGAAAGTTAACAATAAGAAAGGACTGTGGCCCATGGAGTGACTATTGAAATGGTGTAGAGAGCTTCTGAGCCATATTTAGGGATTTCGCCTTAATCCTTTTATGAAAACCAGTAAATGATTTTAAATAGATGAGTGACACGAAAAGATGTGAATTCTTTGAACGACCTCTCTTTGTTTACGGTATTAAATAATGAACACACACACAAAAAAAACCAAGGAATATAACACGCAAAGAAAGAGCAGCTATCATATTTAGGATATATTCTTCTATGATTAGGAATTTTCCCATGAAAAGTGAAAATATTGATAGCTTCCTTTTAGGAATCTTGGGAAGATTAAATATGTAAAATGCTTCAACATGATTTAGGGTACATTATTGACTCCTTAGTGTTTTTTCCTTTCTTGATTCTAGATAGATTCTTGTCTAACAGAAAGTTAATGCTCACTGACTTGGCATTGCTAGGGAAAAAAAAAATAGTGACTTTTCAATAATATGACTTTTTATTCTGGGAGCATACATGAGCTACCCATTAAGAGGGAAGCCTGATATTATCACAGTGGCATCCTTAATGGACCCTGCTCTTCAGAGGTACCCAGAACATCTAGTCTGGTACCATGAGTAGATAGGCCTAAATCTGGGAGACCCACCATGATGTAGAATTGCCTTGGGAAATTTGCATTTGGTTTGGAGTTAATTATAATTAACTTAAAATCCCTCAGGAAATCACATCATATTAAAATCCTCTAAGTGCTGTAAGTACCCAACTTCATCAGGAAAAATTATTTGAAACTACACCAAGCCTTGTAATGGAAATTTCTCGCATTTTGATGCCCTGAAACCTTAGGTTACTTAAAAAAATATTAGTAGTTTATAATTTGGATATTTTGAGTGATTTCTTAAAAATTTCCAGTGATGTGCACATTACACATTAAAATCTGGAGTTTCTTTTTGAGATTGAAAAATGCACTAAAGAAAAGGCGGCGTTCTTTAGTGGGCTCAGCAGTAATTCTGCATGAGTGTGAATGAAAGTCTGCTCTACTTCCTGTTAGCTTTCAAATGAGAGTGTGGGAGCAGTGACACACAGTGCTTACTGACTTCTTTTCTGAATAAATCCTTTTGACAGACTGTCTAAACATCAAAGAAGACCGAACACTGAGAGAAATCCTTTTTTAGAAAAATAAAGCAGCCATGAGTGTTAATTGTTACATTGCTTTTAATACACAGAAATCTTATTTTTACCAGGATGTAGTAGAAAAATACTTAAGCCTGAGTGGGACATTCTGTTGGAAATTAATCAAAAGACAGTGATTCAGATTATAAGCATGCAGGAAAGGCGTCCCTTTCCATATTTCTCTGGTTTTAGGATGCGTTTGTTTTACTTATTAGTTTGTTACAATATGGATTTACCATGCAGCCCATAGGACTATCCTCAATATTTGAGTTAATTGAAATTGAACCCAATGGAAATTGCAAAGTTTTCATACACTATGGGTTTTTAAACTTTATTGTAAAATATGAAAACTATTTGAAAGAAACAAAGCCAAGTAAACAAAAAGAATGTTATGCTCATAGATAACTAAGAAAGGTGATCAACTAAAGGAACACTCAGGTTTTTGTTTTTTAACCAACCAGGATAACAAACTGTTTAGACCAAAAAGATTTACAGCTTAACTCTTCAAATTAAAGTCCATTAAAAAGTGGAAAAAGTTTATTTTGTAGGTACTATCAGTCAATTATTAACATTTTTTGTTGGGTAGTTTAAAGCATGAAAGCTTTTATGTAGCAAAGGGAAAAACTTTATAAAAGTTCTTTATCCCCTTTAAAATGGAAAAGGAAAAACAAATATCAAACTTGTCAACTGAGTCTGAGAACAAATACCATCTTTTGGCTTTCATGTGTCATAAGGGAATAAAAGCAACCTCCCTGGTGGTGCAGTGGTTAAGCGGTGCACTGTGGAGTTGTTGGCAGCTGCTATACAAGTTCGACCCCCTGCTGGGGAGATTCCCACATGGCATGGCAGACCTCTCCTGCTTGGCCCGCTGCTTCCCTCAGCAGTGTATTTCTGTTTATCTCCCTGTTCTGCTCCCCACTCTGTCTCTGGTGAACCCTCTCGCCGCCCCACGCCTCTGGCCTGTACCCCAGCTTGTATGCATAAATAAATAAATCTTTAAAAAAAAAAAAGGGAATAACAAGGACTGTTCAAAGTCCAACATGATCTTTTGCTTTGAATTTTTATGGAATATTTTTCATATTGTATAAAATCTATTAGTCAGTGTTAAAAGCATGCCATCAACATTACTTTTAATCATAAAAATTTATCTATAAAGAGAAATCATATTATAAAATGGAAATGGGTATAGTTTTACTTCTGAAAGTCAGCAAATAGTTACAGCTACCAGTGAAAATAAGTATGATGCTTAATGTTTCCTGGGATAGGTTATGAACAGAGAAAGATGTAAGAATAAAGCATAATGAGAAATTATTGTTTCCTTTTAACTTTCTTGAATTCACTTGCAAATCCATAATTCAGCTTTGAAAGGCAGTAATATGATGTAAAACCAGTCGATTGACTTTGCCCAAAGGACCTAAAACATCTCTCAGCTTCCCTGGACAAGTCTCTTCTCTATAGCAGGGCAGCTGCATGGCACATCCTTGGCTAACCTCACAATCTTTCTACATCTGCAGACTAATACAAATCAGGTGAAAAATTGAGATGCTGACCCCAAACTCTAAATGACAATACCTACTTTCAAATTCACAGTCTTTCTTTAATACAATTCAACCTTGCTACCCTAATTTTAATGAAATCTTGAAAGAGATATATATATTCTCCCTGAAAATATGACTTCTGGTTACATTTGGCATTTGACACCCTCCAGTTTTCTGAAAATTGCTAAATATAGTACTCATCAATTGCTTTATGATTCTTCAGGAGCGATGTGACAAATCTTAACCATACCCAGTATGATTACTTTTAAATCATAGCCAATCATAGATTTTCCTTTTCCTTCTTTTAAATCTAACTCTGGTTATCCCATGAGTTAAATACCTGCTTTAATGTGGATTCACTGCCTAACAATGACTTTTTAACAAGGCTTAGTACCCTAAAATTTTACTGACATTCAGTCCTCAGCAGGCTTCTTTGATTTGTACATTAAGGCTTTGTGGGAATTTGTCTTACTGTCTCATCATATGACCTCACTTTTTATTTTTAATATTATTCAACCAATTTATGACAGATAGATGAAACAAAATTAACTCATTGATTTGGGAAACAACCTAGTGTGAGGCATTGTATTATGTATTATTGTATTTGGCTTACAGTATGATTCCTCCAATAAGTGATACATCTATTTCTATTGGAAAAAAGAAAAAGCTAAAGAAACAAAGTAGAAAAACAAGGTCATGTGAGATTTTAATATTCCATAGTCCTATGACAAAGAACAGTATAATAACTTGTTAAGGGACAATTTCTAGGATCCCATTGAAGGTGAATTTCCCAAAGAAGAGAGACTAACAGTTGTAAGAGATATTTTAAATACCTTTCTAGGGGGAAAAGGCATACTTTAAAAAGGAGCGAGAAATGTAACAAAAAATCATTCTCTTTTGGGGAGGAATGTTATAGTCACATGTAGAAACTAAGCATTTATAGACATAGGGAAAATTATAGAGACATTTTCACATCTGAATGTAGATCATAAGTGCTGACCAAGGTCAGGGAAACATAAAATGCAGAATTGCAATCAAAGTGGGAGACTTCTTGGATGCTAACAACTCTGAAGAGCCAGCCAGGCAATTTATAGGAGGTGGGATGATGAGGGTGCTTTAGGAGTCAGCGCTTAGTGCCAGTGTTTCCCTTTAGCTTTCCGAACAATTGGAAATGCACAGTGACCATTTTCTTCAAAAGCTTAGTATTACTTTAAAATTTCAGTTAACATTCTATAAAGCATTTAGGCAATACAGAAATAGTAAATATAAGAATCCATTTTCCTAGTAAGAATGATTGCTACTTTTTACAATCCTTTTAATTTTTTTCTCTTTCTTGTCTTAAAATGATTGTGATCATAATATGCAGATAATTTTCTATTTACTTATTTTTTAAAAATAACAGTAGTATTCACACCTGTGAGAATGGCCCATATAAAAAAGACCAGAAACAAGTTTTCCTGTAAAAAAACATGTTTAAACTGTTGATGGGAATGTAGACTGGCCAATGTTCTATAGAAAAGTAAGGATATTTCTCAGAATAATAAAAGTAAATCTACTGTGACATCCAGCAATTCCACTCCAAGGTATCTACCAGAAAAATGGAAAAACACTAATTCAAGGGGATTATTCACTCAAATGTTCATTGCAGCACTATTTACAATACCTGACCTATGGAAAGAACTTAAGTGGCCAAAGATAGATGAGTGGATTAGAAAAATATGGAATATATACACAATGGAATATTACACAGTTATTAAAAAAGATAAAACTCTTGACTTTTCCAACAACATGGATGGAACCTGAGGGAATTATGCTAAGTGAAATGTTGGGAATATGGGATAGTGGGATATGAGATAGTTAGAAATATGGGATAGTGCCAGTTCTACATGAAATAAAGAAACAACAAACATCAGATAAAATCAAACTAATGAGAAACCTTAGAAATCTGGTTAGAGAATTAAGGCTACCAGAGGCTGTTGGGAAGGGTAGTGAGCAAAGGAAAGAGTGGACAGAATGAACTATGGCAGAGTATTTTGGCTTCCTTAGTGGCAGATCTGTTGGGGTAACATTCACCAGAAGGATATGATCCTGTACCTCTCAATCGCATACAGTATTGTAAATCAATGTAACCCCAGTACAAAAAAGGAAAAAAAAAAAAAACTCTTCAGTTTTATTGCATATGGAAAATGTGGAATGTGGTCTCTATGTAATTTGTCTATGAAGGAGATCCAAAAATAATATGCCAAACTCTTTTATCTTCGAAAGAGTTTCTAATTCCCCTACTAAATGTAATGAATCACACTTACGTTCTTCAGAGGGAAGAGAATGGATTCAGAATCAGAAAAATCTGAGTTTGAATCTCAGGTGAAACGCTGTAATATTGGGGCAAATACTTAAACTATTTTGATTTTTTCATTTGTAAAACAAAAACAATGTGTTTTTTAGGTTAATCTAGGGCTAAATATAGGGCTAGCTATCCTTTCTCTGGAATATCTCAGTTTAGTGTCTACATCAAAGAGGTTGCTAAATAATCTTGTTTCGCCATGTCTTCATATGAAGCTAAGCCAAAGAAGCCTACATTTTCCTATAACCAACTGTATTCACTATAACTGCCTTAGTAATTTCCCCAAAGTAAGTAGGAGGGCATGAAGACAAATTATGATTATTCAAAAAAAGATATTGGTGGGAAGACAGTCATTGATAAGACGTTTAGAATGAAAAGACAAAAATAGGAAGTATGTAAAACTCAGATTTGAGAGCTACCACAAAAACAAAATTATCAATGCCTACTAACAAGTAGGAACTGCTTCTTCTAGATAATTTTCAAGATTTTCTATGGTAAAGGCTAAGGCTAATACATTTTCACGTGGTATGTACTATCAAAACTTTTTTTGACTGTATTACATGATGTTCTGTAAATCAATTATTAAAAAATGCCTTGAGGAGTAATGACACTAAATAAATACATAATTAGTACTTAGGGCTATTTATTTCACTTGAGTAAAAAAAATTGTTGACAGCCTCATTATGTCAAGCCTATAGCAAGCCGCTAACTAATTCTGTGGTCTGTGAAATCATTTGTTAGATTGTTCTGTGCATAAGCATATGAATGATGGCTGAAAGCACCATTCAGTGAAATTATTCTCATTAAATCACATGTAGAGAATGCTTGCAAATAGAACAGTGTAAAGGGAGGCCTGACATGAGAACAGTACATATGAAAAGCACTTCGGACTTTGGAAGACCAATGTCCATTGTATTGTAGGGCCAATTCCTGATGTCACATATGTCAAAGAAACTAATTATATCTTAGATTGTGTTACTGGAAATGAAACATTCTGATCCTGTGAAATGCTAATACCAATGATATAATGCCTGGAAGATAGTGCTCAGGTCAGGTTATCACATTTTTTTAAAAGATTTATTTATTTATGCATACAAGCTAGGGTGTAGGCCAGATGTGTGGGATGGTGAGAGGATTCACCAGAGACAGAGTGGGAAACAGAACAGGCAGATCGATGGAAACACACTGCTGAGGGGAGCAGTGGGTAAGGCAGGAGAGGTCTGCTGCGCCATGTGGGAATCTCCCTGACTGGGGATTGAACTCGTGCTGCAGTGGCTCAGTGGCTTTGGATAGCTTCATAGTGCTGTGCTTAACCCATTGTGCCACAAGGGAGGCCGAGGTTATCACATTTTAAGAGAGATTGACAAACAGGTTTTTGACTTCACATGAAAAGGAATTAAAGCTTCTGAGAGTATTAGCTATGAAAAATGGTTGTTTTGTTTTATATTTTAAGGTCCTGGAGACTGAAGTGTTGCAGGCATTATTACTTTGACAAAAGAGAAAACATTATAGAAAACAAATTGACTATAAAAAAGGTGGAACATTCTAATAACTAGAGTTTTCCCACATATAAACTGCCTGAATTATAAATAATCCAACAAAGTTCTTCATTGAATAGGAGGATGAAATAGATAACATATTTTAGCCCTAACATTCATTTTTAAAAATTTCCAAATATTTTGATAAAACAATTTCTATATAATCTATATCAGATTGTCAAAGTCATCTGGGTTTATATTTTTAATTTCTAAATTATTAGAGTGTAGTCTTAATTTACATAAATTGTAATCAATTTTAATTTTTTCATAAGTTTTTCTTGGAGAAATATACTTAAAAAATCAACTATAATTAAAAGTTAGACAATTAGGCACATAAAATATGAATAATTGTACACTTTGATTGTGCTTCATCTTGATAAGCGTGCATAGATACAGTTCTTTCCATCTTCTGCTGTCTGTAAGTTCAGAAGTTCAGTTCTTTATCAAAGAAACTAAGTACCAAATTAAAGAAATGGACACGGGCACACGCACACACACACATACACTCACTCTTTTTCTTTCTCTCTCTCATACACACAATTTCTCTAATATAGGTGGTATCAGTATACTTCACAAAGAATACTTTGATTCTATTCGTCAAGATTTTAGGCCTTTTGTGGACAATTATTTTGAAGTTCCTCAGAGTGATGCACCACTCTGGCTTCTCAGACAGCAAAGTGACAAATGGAGAGACTAGCTTCTTCAGTATCTAAAATACTTAGGTAACAAGTCTAGAAATTTCATTAGAACTTTTACTGCTGAAAGCACCATTCCTAAATTGGTATGAACTAAGTAGGAGTTTAACACTCACGGATGCTCTGAGTGTCCTGGTCACCTTTAGGGTCGTAATTTAACAATCAAGGATGAAAATAGGACCCCATTGGTTCACTCATTTTGGGCTGCCAGCAGCTTATAATGTACTGTGTGTTTAGATCTAGCAAGTTTCTACTTAAGTAAGATTTGCTCATTTCACATGCTGCTGCTACAGCATGATGGTGCTAGTTACCACCACTGGACTTGAGTCTGCTGTAAGACATTGAGGAGAAATCTGGAATCTCTGATTTTTCACTATTTGGGCATTGATATCATGGAGTTTCGCCATGCAGGCATTGCTGTTTTCCAAACATAGGCATCTTCATCTTTCAAGTACTTGTGTAGTGGTTCACAGAGATATTCTATAATCTTGTCCATCTAGATGCACCCCTTTGGTTCTGAGTGCCAAAACTCAGATCAGAGGACTGGGATCTTCATAGTTTACAAAGGTGTTTACAGTCATGGTGGCCATGTTTGGTTGACTCTTGACATAGTTCATACATGAAATTTTTTAGTTCCAGATTGTCAGTTTATACAGAGTTCATTGCATCTGGGAAGAGGTCACTGGCATCCTTCCCCATAGTCTTAGAAGCAGTCACTTTCTTCACAACCACCTTTCTCTTTTTTTCTCTTCATTGTTGTATTTAGTCTTCCTTTCAAAGATGTCTCCTTTTTTATTAGTTGTGAAGTACCTAGGTTCATTCAAGGTTTTGGATCTTTAGTGTGCATCAGAAGAAAGAGTGGGGGTGTTGGCACGAACCAGACAGCAAGGCCTGAGTTATAGTATAATGATTTCAAGCACAGTGTGGTTTTTCCATGTATCTATTGATAGTTACAAGATGTTAAAGTTTTTTTTTTTAATTTTTCTTCCTCTGTGTCAGAAACTAAACCTTAGAAATTACCAAGAAAGTTAATTCTGCCTCTGCAGTTTCTCTTGTATCTATTGTCTCCTTTCTGTTAATTTTGTCACTAACCCATACTCTCATTTCCCAAAGTTTAGTCAACTGTTTATAGCTTCCTCATTGGTCTTCCTGCCTCTGGCCTTCAGCCTTCCAAATCATTTTCACTCACAGCTAGAAGAGAAAGTTTCTTAAATCACATGTCTTACCATATATTTCTCAGATTCCATAATCTTCTGACTTTTCACTTGTATTCTTGAAATTCAGGGTTCCCATCATTTGATTCTAAGTGTCCATTTCACTACTGCCACTATTACTCTTCTTCTTCCAGGGCACACTGGAGCCACACTTGGAAGCTGCCACAACTATAGCCTACATCAGTCTTCCTTGACACTTTGTCCTTGCTCATGGTGATTCTTCCATTGTAGTCCCCTTCCTCCCATGTCTAACTGTAGAAATGAATTTAGCAAAACTCAGTCCTCATAATGTCTATCTTCAACATTTTTTCCTTTGTGTAAATTTTAATAGCATTTCATTTTCTTAGCATGTAGTTTTCTGTATACATTTGATGCTTTCAAGTAGACATTAAATTTCATGAGTGCAGACAGCTCATCTTTCTTCAGGACTTAGTTCATATTTTTAAAGTTAATAGGTGCTCAAGGTTTATTGTATTGAACTGAACTCAAAAATACAAACTCAAGATCCCTGCCTATTCAGATTAAAACCAAAAGAACAGAAATAACTTTGTATTTTTTAGTGTAATCCATTGCTTCTTTGCACTATTAAATTTGAAAGTATTTGTTATGAAAATTTCCATTATTTGAGACATATTCATAGAGGCAATAAATGATAGATAGTATTCTCATCAAACATACCGATATTTGTGATTTGACATTTAGGTGTATTAGACTATTTAGCCAGTATTTCACTAGATCAATGGTAAATTCGGTATTTTGATTTTCAAAATGTTTATAATTTTCATATATTTGCTAATACTTCTGAATGTAGAAAATATACACATACATGTGGTTAGCAAACTATTGTGTAAATTTGATGATGTATATGTTTGGGGACTAACCATGTGCATTAACTACCTCATTTTTTTTTTTTTTTGCTTTACCTTACACTTAGGAAAAATAGAAATGTATTTTTAAATATCAAATACACATTATTGTAATAAATTAATATAGACTATGTTTTATTTACTAATGTTAAATTGCTAGGATGAGTTGTGAACAACTGGAATTTGGGAGAGCAAATAATGAGAATCTTATAGGAAATTACATGTGATCAATTCTCTCCTAGGAGACATGGTACATTGGCTTGAGTACACTTCTAAATTTAGAATTGAGCTCCATCCCTCACTAGGTGTGTGATTTTGGCAGACTATTTAATCTTCTCTTTAATTCCCTCATCTGTAAAATGGGGATAATAACAATATCTATCTTGTCTGAACATATAATGATTAGCTGAGCATTTAGTGTTTATGATGTATTGTTATTATAGAATGTATGCTTTCTGTGGCAAATATCTAAACAATGTTGGCTTAAATATTAAATTCATTTATTGTTTTTATTAGCTCAGTGACATTTATTTCAGCTTTTGATCTGTGTTTGTTTTCCTGCTCTCAAGCTTTATGAGAAACACAAGAATCGATAAGGATTATTTCAACTGAATTTAGGGCTTATCTAAGAGAACTTCAAGGGTTAGGAGACCAAACAAACCAAGAAAAGAGGATTTAAAGGAAGAAATTAGATTTAAAAGTTTAAGAGATTAAATGGGTGGATAAAGACACCCAGCATGTACTTTAGATAGAAGCTGGAAAAACAGTAGTGCTACTCTATTTAGTCAATAGCTCCTGACCCCATTAGCAGTAAATGCTTGATATTACACCAGTTGTTCTTCTTAATAATGCAAAATGGAAGGTTTTTTTTCCTGTGAAAAAATATAATTATTTGTGATTTCCTTACAGGAGTAATAATACCTTGAAATGTAGATGAATGAATAAGTATGATATGAGCATACACAGAAAATAATGTATTAAAATTTTACATAGGATCAAATATATGCAACAATTGCCATGAAAATCAATGTTGATAGCAGATAAGGGGAGCTAAATTTTAACTATTGCCTTTCAGCGGCAAAATATAAATTCTTGGAACTTTTAGAGAAGAGCTATAGAGAAATTTCAACAATATCAGAAGCAAATAAGTATTATGGTTCCAATGCATTCTTGTACTTTTGATCATTATTGGTTTCACGAAATTGACAATTTTTAAAAATGTGATTTATTTTAAAAAATTTAAGCATAGTAGAAAATTTGTAACCTTTAGTAACAATAATTTAAAGTATCTATAATTAATGTTTTTGTGTCTATATTATTGTCCATGTAGTCTATACTTTATCTGTACATTTAATCATACTTAATATTATATTTGAATCTTTATTTTTTCTTGCCCTTATTTCCTAATCCATTTTTGGGTAATATTTTCATTAGTCTCTCTTTTTTTAAAAAAAAAAAAATTGAGGTAGCATTGGTTTGTAATACTGTATATGACTTAGAAGTATAAGCTTATACCACTTCAGGTGTATGTAACCACACCCCACCCACTACCACAGTAGTCATAGTCCTCCACCATAGTCTGTTGGGCCATACCCTCCATATCTCCACCCTGGTATTCGCATTTTTACAGTCAGATTTCTAGGGCTTGATTTTGATTTGGTTTTGTCTGATCCTTTTACTTATTATTCTATATTCCAATTGAGTGAATTCATCCTGTATTTGTCTTTCTTCTTCTGACTTATTTCACTTAGCATAATAATCTTATTACACTGTGTGAAAATGCCAAAATCATTAAAAATTGAGGTAGAGCAGTATGGCAAGATGGTGGCAGAGTGGAGACCCTGGGCTGTCCTCCATATAATTACAACAAAATTGTATCAAACAATGACAAACAATTCCTGAGAGATAAGCAGATCATGATACCTTCACCACGAGCAAGAATTCTGTGGAAAGAGGTAGGAAAATTTAATTGAGCTGTGTTTGTAGTTATACGGGGATTATAAATGGGCAGGGAGGCTGCTGTACAGAGTCTTCTTACAGTTGTTGATTCAAGGATATATACCATATGGGAGCTTTGAAGACCCAGCTCAATTAAATACAGACTTCCTGCTGTATTGTACGTACCAGAGGTGTGTGTTGGGCATCTTCAGTGATCCGTTCCTCTAGGCCAATTCCTTGAAACAGGCATAGTCTTGTGCCAACCACCTTTAGGCTGTTTACGCACTAGATGTTGCACTGAGTTGTAGTTAAGAATGGACTATGATCTTGGTGTTCTCTTTATTTTTCCAATACAGCGCCTTACTCTGGGGCGCTTATTTCTGGTGTTTAGATCCAGATAGTTTTACCTAACTTGAATGTTAATCTTATAGGGCAAAGGATTGTTTCTAGCTGGAAACAATTGAAAACATTCAGTGGTTGTTGTGGTTTTGGCCCTGATTAGAGGCCAAATGGAAATACTGTATAAACCAGCAACCCCACTTTTGATCTCTCCAAAGAATTAAAAACCATCAACTCAAAAAATATATGGTCCTCACTGTTTCCTGTGGCATTGTTTATAATTAGCACATGAAAACAACCTAAGTACCCACTGATGGAAGACTGAATTAAGAAGTGGTATATCCATCCAATGGAATATTATTCAACCATAAGGAAAGGTGAAGAGTTACCACTTACAGTAAAATGGAACTAGTTCAAGAGAATTATGTGTAATAAAGCAAGTCAGGATGACAAAGAGAAATATTGGACATTTACGTAGTAGGTGATCTGACAAGACATAATACTTATAAAATCTAGTGGACACTAATAAAGGGCATGAGGTTCCTGATGTTAAGAGGGAGAGGGAAGGGGGAAAGGGTTAAAGGTGTGAGGGATGGTAGTAGAGAAAGAAATGTTTGTTGATGTGAAAATAAAAATTATTTTCTACTGCTTCTATTTTCTATGAAAATATAATCCATATTTACATGTAAAAAATGAGTTATAATATCAAAAAGACACAAATGCAAAGGGATTAATGAGTCCACAATATTATTTGCCTTATTGCTTTCCACTGCTTTGGACATGAGTAGCAATTACAGTTGCCTGAGCGTTTAGTTTCTAGTATTAATGGAAAATCATTAGAAGGTCAGCTATTTCTTTTTTCCTTAAAAGGTAGCTTTCATTTTCTGTAACTGTCTCATTACTTCTTAAGACTTAGTAAAGAGTGATTAAAATCCTAAATCAGACTTAAATCTTAGCTTTTATTTATTTTAAGCCATCTGTAATTTTATTACTGGTATTTATCTAAGATTTACACATTTATATTTTATTAATTTCTAGGGAATGGAGAAGTCCATTAAATGGTAACTAATGATCAAGTTTTTTTTCTTTTCATATAAATCAAGGAAAATTTTATTCTTAATTTCAGTATCTTGAGTTTTCATTAACTTCCACATATTAATATTCTTCAATTAGGTCCTTGGATTTTATTTTTAATGTCGTTCCTTGGAGACAGATTAAGTGTGCCAAATTCATGATTGTCTTGGCAGGGTTGTGAAGTCAATAATTTTAACATTCTCATGTAGGAAATCTTTTCTTGTATGACTAACAGTCAAAATAGTTTAAGCTTTTTAAATTTATAGATATTGCTCTAGCCTATCCGAAACTCATTATGTTTGTATGGTCAGAATAACCTGTGGACCTTTATTTCTAAACAAGGTATGATTTTTGAGCATTTTTTTTCTATTTATACTTTAATCACTATTTTCTATAACAATGCTCTAAGACTTTCATTGAAAAAATACATCCAGAATTAAAATCACAAATTAAAACATTACATAAGACAGATATATGTCAAAATTTTGTGAACCCAACTGCGGGCTTCATCTTCATTATTATGTGTCATAATATCTCAGGGGTTGTATAGCAGTAACTTGAACACTCCTGTATCAAAATTTTCAATATAAAATCAGCATGTATTGTTGAATATCTTAATATTTACATGTTCATGTATGGTATTCGAGTGGTAAAATTTATAGATGAAAGTGATACAGTGTTATGAATAAAAATAACAGAGTTTGGCTTTATCTAATAAACTAATTTTATCTGATAAAAATAATATGGAGCTAATAACATATCCTTTAAATCTGAGGGTAGATCTGAGGTTCCCAGAGGCAGGGGAAAGGGTAGGGCAACAACAAAGTGGGGTAGAAGCACGCTGGACTGTGGTGGCAGAATATAGGTGCTTTGGTGATGGGTGCAGGGTAGTAACAGCACTGAAAAGGGTAGGTCCTATACTTCTAAAACACAAAGTATAAACCAATGTTACAATGAATGAATGAATGACATTTATTCCCTTTAAAATTTAAATGTGGGAGAATGAAATGATGTTGTGTGATCTTCTAACAGACTGCAAAAACTAGAAACACTGGGAAGGGAGTGATTTACACTCAGATTTTTAAGAGCAGTGGTGAAAACGAATGTTTTCTTTTGCGCATGCTCTGTCATGATAGTATTGGTGATATACTGTGCTCATTTTAGGAGTTGTCTTCCAGTTACCTGCTTATCTAGAACTGTAAGTAAAAGGAAGAGATAAACATTGTATGTGCCAGTGTCTCATTTTTCTCAATCAAGCTATACTTTTCAGTGAATCAGACAAACTCCTTTCCAATCAGAGTTTAAACCATAGTCTTACTTTACTATCTCTGTCCATTTCCCCTTTAATCTTTAAAAGAGTATGAAGAATAAAGATGGTAGTTGTACGATGATCTAAATTAAGTTTGAAGATATTTTTATGGGGAATATTAATAGAGTACAAGCTGGAAGGGAAAATCTAAAGATTTCCTCTTTATGTTGGCATTTGGAATTTATGAAGTTCAGCTGCATATTGTATTTATTTAGTAAATCAAGAATAAGACCTCAGAATCAGACTCCAAAACTTGTGTTTATTTTTATCCTGGATTTTCCCTTACAGAATTAATATAAAAAAGAGTCTTAAGTATAAAACTTAAGATTTTTATTTGTAGCTGCATATTTAAGACACTGCAATATCACTAAATGCATGTCATAGGCCATGTGACCATGAAATTCTTTTGTTTTGGTCATGCTAGTATGAAAGTTGTTCTTTTTTTTTTTAAAGATTTATTTATTTATGCATACAAGCTGGGGTGCAGGCCAGAGGTGTGGGGCGGTGAGAGGGTTCACCAGAGTCAGAGTGGGGAACAGAACAGGCAGATTGACTGAAATACACTGCTGAGGGGAGCAGCAGGCCAGGCAGGAGAGGTCTGCTGCTCCATGTGGGAAGCTCCCTGCCGGGTATCGAACTTGTGCTGCAGTGGCTCTGGACAGCTCCACAGCACTGTGCTTAACCGTCGTGCCACCAGGGAGCCCCTGAAAGTTGTTCTGAATCCCACATGGACCAAAAGAATTCAAGTACTAACTTATAAACAAAAAAATGAATACCATCTCCATTCTCAAACACGGGGAAAATGTTGACTTTTTTTTTTTTCTGGAAAAGGTTTATCTTCATTAAATCTGCATAATACTTTTCAAAGTACAATTTCTGAACTGATGTTTCCTGGAGAATTGATGAAATTACAAATAACAAGATCTTACTCCAGGCTTAGTGAGTCAAATGCCTGGGGATGAGTTTCTGTCAGCTACATTATAACAAGCCATTCAGGTGATTGTATGGAGTGATAAAATTTGAGAGCACCAGTTTTATACCACTGATAGGGCTAGTGAATTTAGTCTTAAGAGCTTAAATCAAGTTAGCCCTCACATTTTCCCCTTAAATTTAATATTTTTTTAAATTTATTTTTATAAATCATCAGCAACATTTTGAAAAGTTGATGGGTTAAAGAGGTTTTTGATTTGGTATAAATTTCATTGAATAGCTCAAAATAACATACTCTATAGGAAACATTGAGGAAATTATATGTTTTTCTTTTAAAATTTATGTTCATTTTAAGATGAGCAATGTGTGTATGAATTAGACTGTAATTAAAACCTTAAGGGAATGAATAGAAATTAGATTTTGTAATCATCTAAGGTCTATTTTATTTCTCTTCTAAATCTAATGTAAATGCATTATCTATTAATCATATATTAATATATTCATTAATCATTAGTTAGAAAGTAGAAAATTTTGTCTGTTTTCAGGTTGACAAGAAATTTAAAGCATACTGAATGAAAGTGACTGACTATATTAATGAATGATGGTTTGAAGAATCGGTGTATCCTACTTTAAGAAAGAATGTCTGCCTCTGAGTGTGTGTGTGCTATTAATGATACATAGTATGATGAGATGGGATATCATATGTAATACTAAATAGGGAAGGTCTTACCAAAAAGGGATATTTGAAGAAATATCTGAAAGAGTGGATGAAAATGAGACTTGAGGATATCTGGAGCAAGAACGATCTGTGCAGAGGAACAGCAAGGGGCTATGCAGGAGCTTACTTGTCCTGTTGCAAAGTCATCAAGGGTCTAATATGAACGGAGCAAAGTGAGACAGTTGCAGAAGACAGAGCAACCATATTGATGAATTTTATAGTATTTTAGGCCAGCAATGTTATGACTTCAATGTGGTGGAAGTGAAGATAGTTAGAAATATACAGCTCAAGAGGATGTTTTAAAGGTAAATTTACTGTATTAGCTAACAGAGGACTATGAAAGAGAAATATGAATTAAAACCATATCTGCGTTTTTGTCCTTATAATCAAATGAAGGAATTGCAGCTATTTGAGAAATAGAAGAATGTTAGAAAAAGCAGATTTGGGGGAGAACAATGGGAATTGTTTTCGGATATGTTAAATTTGGGATCCTTATTAGATACGGAAGCAGATATGTCAAGTAAATAACACTGGTCAACAAATATTTACAAAAGTCATGTTACTGAAATAAAATAGGTCATTTCCTATCAATTTTTATGTACTCAACATGAATATGACAGTCATATTCTAATTTTGGCTCTAGTTTATTTTTGCAATCTGCAATAAATTGATGTTTACATAATGAAATGCATGCCAATAGTAATAGGCCTACGGTTAATACCTGTAAAAAAAATTAAGTCATAGACTACGTCTTAGATTTCTTCGCTTATATCCTGTACAGCTATTCAGAAGCATCTCTGGGGAGTGTCCAGCAGTAGCATTGTAGTGGACAATTTTCCCTGGTATCTTTGTTCCATTGATGCGATATCTTGATGAAAACATGTGCCATGTTCCTCACTAACCATAGCACAGTTTTCAGGGAAGAAATCCAAATGGGAATGAAGGAAGTGGATCTTTAGAGACATATTGCAACCAAGTTTCTGACACTGCATCAGCATGTCTTCTACTAGTTCCTTGTAGTTTTCTGCCCAAGAAAGTTTGCAGACACTAGGCGAAAAGCATTCCAAGCTTTTTTCGCATCACCCAGCGGCAAGTTGTTGAACCAACCGGTCATCTCAATGTAGATGGAATGTTTGGGTAGACTATTCTCGACTACTTTTGCTTCATTATTCCACTGTAAAGAGGAGGAACCAAGCAGAAGGAACAGTCTGATGTGGTTGGTTGGCTATCTCCACACCATAGGGACTGCAAATGGCATTGATGGTCTTTTGCCATTGAACCACTGTGAAAGCTGTGTTGCACATGGAGCACAGCATATATGCAGGGCCCAAGGCTTGTCTTGGTCACCAGCCTTGCATCCAAAGTCAAGGTGATAAGCTTTCTTCACTTGAGAAGTGATACTTTTTCTTCTGATTGGCAAATGTCACTTCCCCACAAATAGAACAGAAATTGTCCACGTTATTAATGCGCTTTTGAGGCATGACTGTTCTGTATTGTTCCTAAATGGATATAATAATAATAGTTCTACAGAACAGTAGCTTAAACTGTCTTTCACAAAGTCTAAAATATTTTCTGTGTTCAACCTTTCTGTCAGGGCTTTATATAGTGGACTGCTGACGTCAGCTTACTTCAGCAGCCGCCTGGCAGTAGTATTGCATTGCATCAGAAAATGATGCAGTCAACTCTGGATGATGTGTGCATGATGGTATTATGCAATGTGATGCAATATGACATCATTCTAGGCTGATTTAGGATGTTGTTGCAGTCCTACTGGATAAATTCACACGGTGAAACATATAAAATGAATTATATGAAATATCTTGAAAACGAGAGCTAATAAAAAATTTTCAGGTTATATTCATGTTCAGCATACCAAGATACTACAGATTAGGGCCTTTTTAAGTCAGTTATGATCTCACTGTTGACCAGGGTAATCAGGCTGAAAACAAAGGTTGCTAAAATGAGCAAGGTTGCAATGTCCTCTCTCTAGATGACTCACAGTGCCATAAATTACTGCACAATTACAAAGGCATCTTTGATCACATTACTGCAACAGATTATTTTGAAACTGTTATAAGCAATTTATCCGTTTTTCAAAATATGCCTTAGATGTTGAAGTTATATTTAAAACAAATTCTCAATTATAATTTGCTAATATGGTCTTACTATTCAACATGCTATTGATATTTAAATTTAATCCAATATCTTATGCCAGCAAAAACAATATATCAGTCTAATAAAATAGATATGTAAGCTAACCACTGGCTTCTGCTTAAAGTTAATTGGTTTACTGATAATTTATCTTCTTTCTAAAAGCATCTGTAATGACTTAAGTATAATAAAACTTGAAGCAATGCAAGGCAATAAAAACTAAAAATTAAAATTTGAAGAAAGGAACATCTTAAGAAAACTAAGAATTAAGCTCAAAATAAAATTTGAAACTCTTATTAAGAGGGTAAGAAGAGAAAATGTTGAGTTATTTATCAGTAACAATTGGAATAGGAGAGTACTAATTAAGTATGAACAGTTGTGTAAGTTCATGGAATTTTCAAAAATAGAAGGTGCTATATTGTGTGTATATACATGCTACTAAACACATTATAAAGTACTTCTAATGAGGCAGTTCTGTACAGGGGGGTTGAAATAACCAGAGAAGAAGATGGTTTATATATGAAACATCTCAGTACCAATTAACTTAGAGTAATTAAAAGTTGGTATATTTTTTATTCTATAGGCATATTGGTAATGTTATATAACTGTGTCAAGTGAAGTGTCTACTCGAATTCTTGTCTAGGATTAAGGTTACCTGGAGGTAGTTTGCTGGAACTTATTTATATAGGAGCTATATAGTATTCTCTGCAAAATAGTTAGAAATGTTCATATCAGTTAAAATATCAGAACTTTATATTGTTAACATGCATAAGATAACCATAAATAATCACTTTTAATGAAATAAGTTATCAAATGTCATCTCCTCTTTAAGAAACCAAGATATGGATTCTGTATCACTTGAACCCCATTATCTTTCTTCCTCTGACATTAAATAACGTCTGTTTGCTTTGCAAAGCCCAGTCTTTTCACATGTGGCAATGGATATTATTTTTGCCTACCTTCTTCAAGACCATACACTTAATCAATTATTCCTTTCTTTTCTGCATCATCCTCTCTTTTAATTTTTACTGGTCCTACTGGTTTTGTATTCCTGCTGGTTTTGAACGCAAACATTTTTGTTTCTCCAATATGATATTTAATTATTTTTTAATTTACCAACATTTCTCTTCCATTACAGATCTTACTATTTTATTTTTGTAGACAGGCTTGAGTTCAGTGTCGGGAATATAAGTAATGGCCACATCAATCTAAAGATTTGTATTTTTATTTATGAGTTAACACACAGAAGTTATTTCCCTGATCTACTCTCATAGTATGCTCTTTTCCTTCATAGAAATTAGCAGTTTATAATTGTGATGAAGTCTGTGCAAACATTTACCTACCCATGTCCCTTAAAAACCTGTAGCCCCCGTTCCCTCCTGGTAACTACCATTTTACTCTTATATTTAAGAGTCGGGTAAGAGGGGTAGGTAAGTTGTGTAAAAGGGGTCAACTATACAATGATATATAGAAACTTGACTTTTGCTGGTGAGTGTAATGTAGTATACTGATTATGTGGTATACTGTACTGTAGTATACTGTAGATATTGATTCATAATGTTTTATACTTGAAACCTATATAATGTTAAAAGCTAATGTTACTTCAGTGAAACGTTTGAATGTCTGAGGTGGTAAATCTATTTTCTGTGTATTTTACCACAATAAAAAATTAATGCCTATTCTTTAAAAATGATATTTAGGTATATTAAAAAACCGAGTGTGAAGAAAAGTAATACAATTAATTTATATTTGTGTTACAATAGATCATAAAAACAATATAAATCTAAATGTTATTTCTCATTATCGAATTTTTTACAATGCAAAGTCATATGTAGGCAAATGTGTTATTTATAAAATAAAATTTATGATAAAGCCTTAAAAAAAACAAAATAAACCTCTAGACCCTCTGAGGAAAGCTGATCATGTCTACCTTATTAACACTAAAATAGCAATGAGTTTCCCAGTTCATGTCAAATAAAAGGCAATACTTTTTGCCTAATTCAAACATAATTCATGTTTATTCATTCAATATGTCTCTAATACCCATACTACTTTTTGTTTATAAAAGAGATATCTGGGGGTATTTTTTCAAATGTGTAATTCCCTGAATGGAAAAACAGCTTTCTTCTTTTGTGTCAATGTTTATCTATTAGTATTGACTGTCTAGAATTCTGTCTTGAGATGAACCCTGCAGCTGGAGCTAGGTTCATCAGGAGAGCATAGCGAGACAGATAAATTCTCTCAGCTAGGATTAGTTAGTGGAGAAATTAGTGGACTATAGCTCTTGATTTTCATGTTTGACATCCTTGGCCTAGTAAAATTATATCGCCCAAAGTGCTAATCATATAGCTCATTGGTAATTTTCCTCTCTGAATTACTGAGATTGAGGTCCAAGCTTATCTTACTGTTTTCACTTGTTTGAGAGTAATGCTGGTATGAAATTCAATTTTTAACCTCAGTCCAAATGCTAGTTAGGTTAGTTACTTAAAAGTGCTATCAGTGAATAGGTATTGAATCAGTTACTTTTCAAAATAAGACTCTAGACTGAATGGCCATAAACTGTACCTCCAATCTTGGATAATTCTATAAATGTCAACTGATAAATAGTAATAGGAGTTATTTCCACTAGAAAATAAATCAGAAAACACTTGTTCTTACAAATATATGTATTAAATGTTTCCCATGTGAAGATGCTTTGTATACAATACCTCATTTTATATTTATACCAGCCTTAAGTCATATTTGTTTATGGGAAAACTAGGATTTTAAAAGATTAAGGAGCTCAAGGTCACTTGACTAATATAATGTGATGTTTGAGTTAGAATTTAGGTTGATCTGGTTCTTCAGGGCATAAACCCTTTTTTATTTCATGCTACTTTCCTTTTTATAAATGTAAAAGAAAAAGCTATTCTCATATTGATGCTCATGGAAAATAATCAACCAGATTACTTCATGATGCCTCAAATCACAAACATAAATATATGAAATGAAATATTCCCAACTTTTCTATTGGGAATCATTGGTAACTTTACATATCTTTGCACCATAAAATTGTCTGCTTTTTAAGTTTTGATTTCAGTTTTCTCTCTTAATGGATGGACAGTTGTGCACCAAACTAGTTTTGTAAATCATCATTTGCTTGTTTTGTTTTACAGAGTAAGTGGTAAATGATAAACATACAGTGTCATTCAAAATTCTAATTTTCCATTTATATCAAACCTATGCTTTAGGCCTTAGTTTCTTTCCCATTCTCTTATCACTTCCCAAGTATTACAAGTATTAGCAGTTGACTTTTGCTATTTTAATTATTTATTTGGTGGAAGGGAGGTGATTTTTGATATATGGACATCAAACACGTTAGAGTTACACTGAGAGGATGTGAAACTGCAGTCTGGATTAGGTCATCAAAAGCTAAGATCTGATATTTTGTGCCAAAGATAAAGCGTGGATTCTTATTTTTAAAAATTTGTATTTTTTATTTTTGCATAGAAGAACTGGGGTGTAGACTGCGGTGTAGACCACCAGGGAGGCCCAATTGTGGATTATTTTATCACATAAACTTTGTGACTACTTATACAAAAAAGTAAATTTTAAAACCATGGTACTTGAGTCTATCCTAGAATGAAAAAAAGTATCAACACAACAGTTGACAATGATGATTAGAGAAAAAAAATTTACAAATATCCGTAACTAATCATATGACTGAACTGACTGAACTTTTAAAATTCTTTATTATAGGGATAGAATTTAAAGGTTGATTCAATTCTAATAAAGATCTTACAAAATGTTCTCTGAGGAAAGTATTAGTATTCACATCTAATTGATTCAATGACTAAATGAACTTTCCATGATAAATTTGTCGTACTTTTTTATGATATAAAAATTAAAATGCACATGCATACACAGCATAGATCTCATTTATATCTTTAAATATTTAAAAGAAAAATATATCTCATTTTAAAAATAAGAATGAACTCCCAATTAAGTTTTTGAAAGAAACAAATACGACTACATATTTGTTAGAGACATTCATTTGCTTCTTGCATGCTGGATTCAGGGCACTGTATCATTCTTGAGAAAACTTATTACAAAGGGAAATCCCTATAGTTATATGTAACAGTCGCTGTTTCAGCTTCCAACAGAGTGTACTAAAAAGTGTAACAGATTTTATTTAACAAAATAAAACCATATAACCATATTTACTGCTTCTGATTTATTACCATTATTTTTGACTTGGAACATTCCCTCCTTAGGAATGTTGTTTTATGCCTTGTGATACAGAGTGCCCTTTTAAAGCATGTTGCAGTACTTCAATAAGGAGACAGCACAATTCCTCATATTGTCATCAATCAGGGAGCCTGTAGTTGTGGCAGTACTGGCAAGGTTACCCAATCCTAGAGCCTCTGATTTTTTTTTTTTCTTTTATCTTTGAAGATGGATGCTGTTACCAATCTGTTTTAGAGGACTGAGGTAAGCAATATCTTGTAGGTCATTTTCTTAAATGAAAGACAAACTTTACCTGTTTGGACTTATGGCATATTAGTCATAGGTCTACTCATTTCCCTCATGTATTTTTTTAATTCTACTGTCCTTCATAAATACAAATAACTTCATACATCAGAAATTCTTCTCCTTATTACATACCTATCCTATTTTACTACTGAGAGTACCTTACTCTTAACTGGCTTTAATAATTTTTTCTTATTTGTAGACTGATAATTACTTATGATATGTCCCCTCTGTGAACATTACATTTTAAAAAGAATGCAAATGTAAAAATCCTAATGGTGTCATTTCAGGCATCCTTGTAGGTAGCATAGGGGATAGTTTTGACCAAAACCTTCTCATTTCCCTGATACCACACCATGCCTGTCTTGCTGCAGTCAATTTCTCAAGAGAGGATTATGTTTGGGTCACTGGGTTCCTGCTGTTTTTCTCACTTTGCAGTATTATTTGAGTATCATCTGTGTCTACATTTCTTCTTTTTGATATGTGCATTGAACACTTATTTTTTTACATCTACTCATGTTCTTTTAGCCAAAAATTAGTTTTTGTCACTGCTGAATATCATTGTTCCTTTGATTTTTCTATGAGAATGTGTGATTCACACACCTATACTGATGATTGAGTCCAGCAGAGTGACATCACTTTATAGAAAGGAGGCCTCTGTCAGCATACTACATAGGTAAATACAAAGGAAGTCTAACAAAATTTTGAAGCTGGCATCAATGGAAGGATAAATAAGAAATATTTTTAGTAAATAAAAAGCATTTCCAGAATATAGGTAAGCAGTAAAGTTTTAGAAGCTATTCTATGAAACTATAGTGGTGCACACATACTGTTATAAATATGTCGAAAACATAAAATGTACAATATCAAGAGTGAACCTTGATGTGCTCTATGATCCTTGGATGATGACTATATGCTCTATCAATTAAAAATAAATGTATCGTGTATGTTGAGAGATATTGATAATTGGGGAGGTTATGCATGTGTAGAGGCAGAGGATATATGGGAAATCTCTGTCTTCATCTCAATATTGCTGTGAATGGAAAACTGCTCTAAGGTTAGTGTACTGCAAGTGAAATTAAAAAAATAAAAATAGCATATGTTAATGAATTCCATTATTTCATTATAATTAAACAGGAAGTTAACAAAAAGATTACATAGAGAACATGGAATTTGTTGTATTTAATTTTATGCCAGACATTTTGTTAAGGCACTTGAATGATTTAACCAATTAAATCTTCTCGGTGACTACGTAAGAAGGTATCTTTCCTATACCTTTTTACAGATGAGGAAAATAAGGTTAGAGTTGTTCAGTAAGACATTGGCAGTTGGGGGAAATAGAATTTAAAGCCAAGGTTGTTTGACTTCAGTGTATAATCATTTTCACACTCTGAGCTTTGTATTCATGTTGAATATATTTCATATTTTTATTAGCACATAGGGAAATGGCTGTTGGCAGTAGATGTAGGAGAGATGCTTCATGCTTTGGTATCTGAGCATATTGCTTGAACGATTTAAAAATTGGGTGAATCATGTATTTCTTGTTTAATTAATAAAGAAGGTAATAGTATATTAATAGAAAAACCACATCAAGGATTGAAGTTTTATTTTATAACTTTATTAGTGTTATCTTCCATTAATCACTAATTCATATCACAATAAGAAACTAATTCATAAAGGAGCTTGCTCTCAAATCAGATTAAAACAAATCTTAAGTTTCCTGAGTCTTGCTTTTCTTCTTTCCTTATTATTATTGTTATTTACTGAGGTAACAGTGCTGTCTAAAACTGTATATGACTCAGAGGAATACATTCACACCTCTTCAGATTTATGTTACCACATCATACCCACTACTGAAGCACCCAGAGTCCTCCACCATAGTGTATTAGTCTCCCTCTTCTCTTCCCCCTCCCACTTGCCCCTACCCCCTAGTATTTTCAGTTTTACAATCAGATACCTAGGATTTGTGTTTGTTTTGGTTCTCTGTATTCCCCATATGAATGAAATCATTTACTACTTTTCTTTCTCCTTCTGACTTATTTCACTTAGTGCAAAGTCTGCTCCAGTTTCATCCAGGTTGTCTCAAATGGAAAGAGTTGCAGCTTCAATGTATATACATACATACATATACATATACATATACATATACAGATACAGATACAGATACATATACATATACATATACATATACATATACATATACATATATATACATGTATAATGTTGTCCATTGTGTACATATCACATCTTCAACCACTCATCTGTCCATCTATCTTTGGGCACTTAGGTTGCTTCCATACCTTGGCTAAGCAAATAGTGTTGTATGGATAGGAGTGCTTATATCTCTTTGCATGAATATTTTTGCATTCTTCAAATAGGTACCTAGGAGTAGAATTGATGGATCATATATTAGATCTATTTTTAATATTTTTAGAAGATGTAGATAGAACTCACAGGGATAGCTAAATTTTCCCCTGTGCTCTGACATTTACTAATGTATTTTAAGCATTTAAAGGAGTGCCTGATGCATAGTGGAGTCTCAATTAATATATCATTTAAGCTTAAAATTATACATTTCACATCTTTATGGAGCTTTTAATATTAGAGGTTGATTCTTCACTTTATGTTTTATAGAATACTGTTTAGTCTTTTAAAGTCTCATTGGGATCTTCCAAAACTATAGGTAAATGAGACAGGACTATCTTAGTAATTTTATAGAAGAGGAAACTAAGGTCCAGAAAGATCAAATTTCTTATTTTTTTTGTTATTTTTTATTTGTGTCTTTTACATTACTATGTATTCCCCATAGGTTTCCCACCACCAATTCACCCGTGTACCGTCACCATAGTCCCTTGTGCTCCCCTCTCCCCTGTTCAGATTTCTACCTTTGTTTCACAAATTTATATTTGCTTAGGATTTAAAAGACTTTAAAAATTATGTGGTTTAAATCTAGCTCATTCTGAAGCAGGTCAAGCTTGTGCTTCTTAATGGTGAAGAATTCTGTGCTTGTCAAGGCACTTTTATCCATCCTCATAAGTTCCTCACAGATCCCTGCTTTTATGTCTATGGAATCATGTAATTGGCTTTCATCTTCTGTATGATAGGCTTTCAACATTTGGAAAATAATTTGAATATGCCTTCTGAAGAGTCTCTGTCTTATCTAAACTCTTGTTCCTTTTGCCATTCATTCCCTATGGAGCATTATTGAGACTGTATAACCATCTAGTCCCTTGGTTCTGCATATGTTTCAGTTAGTTTAGTTTCTTCAGTAATTGTATTCGTGACTTAAAACAGTTTATATTTATGGGTCCCACTTAAGTTCCACATAATTCATTTACACTACTTCATTTAATCTTTGCAATAACTCAAATTGTTTAAGTGAAGATTCTAGTCGCAGGAACAAAAATCCATGTGATTTAGCTTAAGGAAATTAAAGGGAAAAGAAAAACTGGAATTTCATAGCATGTGTTCTGAAATTCAGTGGGAACTGATGAAAAGTGGTAAGTGTGAAGCTGTATGGTGGGACGTTCTGACAAGGGAAAAGAAACAGATTGCCTTAAGGAGAAGATGTGGATAAAAGGGGTTGGTAGACGCCCCCAAAACATGGCGGCGAACAGACGCTAGGATCAGGCTCTCCTACAAAAAATCGATTCTTGGAGAAAAATATCCCTAACTTTGAGAGCTGTCTCGAAGAGAACCGGATACCCTACGTAATACAATCGACCCTGGGGGTGCTTTGGACTTAAAAATAAACTGAAGAGTCAGAGTAAAGAGAAGAGAGGGAACATCTAATCCCACACAAAGGAGGAGCAGAGAGGAGAGATGGGCGGACCAGCTCCCCCTGAGAGCCACTGAATACAAGGTTAGAAACTGCGGTGAGGTCGGAGGGCTCCGGCCAGCCGACTGGGAGCGCAACCCCCACTCCCCCACCCCACGATCCTCTCTTCCCCTCTCTTCCCTGCGTGGCAGCCCTGAGGAGCAGGAAAGCGGGAGGGTCACTGTGTCCCATCCCCCACCTGGGGCTAGGTAACATCTCAAAGGGGAGAAAGTACAAGCAAGAAACCTCCTCCCTCTGTCTGCTAGTTGATAGATTAGCCAGAAAAACCGGTTGGGCTGGAAAACCTCCTGCAGCGACAACCTCTTTCTGGGCTTTAGAATGCAAATGAATAGGAGGGGAAGGATAGAATTTAAGGACTATTGACTCACAATCCCCAAAACCCCTCCCATACCTGTTGCAAAAAAAATCTCCAGGATGGAATTTAAAGACTATTGACTGACAATCCCCAAAACCCCT
>PVIJ01000022.1:432775-514211 GCA_004024925.1 Scalopus aquaticus | reverse complement strand
AGTTTTTCTATGGAGTTTTTAGGGTTTTGTATATATATTATCATATCGTCTGCAAATAGAGACAGTTTAATTTCTTCTTTTCCTATTTGGATCCCTTGAATGTCTTTCTCTTGTCTAATTGCTCTGGCTAGGACTTCCAGTATTATATTGAAAAGTAATGGTGAGAGTGGACATCCTTGCCTTGTGCCTGATCTTAGGGAAAAGGCCTTCAGCTTCTCACCATTGAGTATAATATTGGCCGTGGGTTTGTTTTATATGGCTTTTATTATGTTGAGGTATATCCCTTCTATCCCAAGGATTTCAAGGGCTGTTATCATAAATGGGTGTTGTACTTTGTCAAATGCTTTCTCAGCATCTATTGATATGATCATATGGTCTTTATTTTTCTTTTTGTTGATGTGTTGGGATTACATTGATTGATTTTTGGATGTTGAACCATCCTTGTGTCCCTGGAATAAATCCCACTTGGTCGTGGTGTATTATCTTATGGATGCATTGTTGGATCCTATTGGCCAAGATTTTGTTGAATATTTTTGCATCAGTGTTCATTAGGGAGATTGGTCTGTAGTTTTCTTTTTTTGTCTTGTCTTTGTCTGGTTTTGGTATTAGAGTGTTATTTGCTTCATAGAATGTGTTTGGTAGTACTCCTTCCTTCTCGATTTTTTGAAAGAGTTTGTGTAATATAGGGACTATTTCGTTTTTGAATGTTTGGTAGAATTCATTTGTGAAACCATCTGATCCTGGGCTTTTGTTTTGGGGGAGGTTTTTAATTACTGTTTCAATTTCACTACTTGTTATTGGTCTGTTTAGGTGTTCTGTATCTTCTTTGTCTAGTTTTGGGTGATTGTATAGTTTTAGGAATTTGTCCATATCCTCTAGGTTGTTATACTTGTTTCCGTATAGCTGTTTATAGTAATCTCTGATTATTTTTTTTTATTTTTGCTGTGTCCATTGTGATTTCTCCTTTTTCATTTATGATCCTATTTATTTGTGTTTTCTCTCGTTTTTTCTTTATAAGCCTGGCTACTGGTTTGTCTATTTTGTTTATTTTTTCAAAGAACCAGCTTTTGGTCTCGTTAATCTTCTGGATTGTTTTTTATATTTCCATTTCATTTAGTTCTGCTTTGATTTTTATTATTTCCTTTCTTAAACTGTCTTTTGGGGTTTTTTGTTGTTCATTTTTCTAGTCCTTTGAGATGTGAGATTAAATTGTTTCTTTGGGTTGTTTCTTGTTTCTTGATGTGAGCTTGTAATGCTATATATTTTCCTATTATTACTGCTTTTGCTGTGTCCCACACGTTCTGGAAAGTTGTGTCCTCGTTATCGTTCAGTTCTAGGTATTTCTTAATTTCTTCTTTGATCTCTTTTTTGATCCATTGGTTTTCCAGTAATGTGGGCTTCTGCCTCCATGAGGTAAGGAGGTTTCTTTTTTCCTTTTTATGATTTATTTCCAGTTTGACTCCTTTATGATGGGAGAAGAAGGCTGGTATGATTTTGATCTTAGTGTATCTATATCTGTTGAGGTTTGTTTTGTGGACTAATATGTGATCAATCCTGGAGTATGTTCCGTGCACACTTGAGAAAAACGTGTATTCAATTTTTCGGGGGTGAAGTGATCGATATTTATCTGTTAATTCCATGTGGTCTAGGTCCTTATTTAGAGCTTTAACGTCCTTGGTTACTTTTTGTTTTCTTGATCTGTCCAATAGAGAAAGTGGGGTGTTGAAGTCCCTACTATGTATGTATTTTCTTTAATGTCTGTATTCAGGAATGATAATAATTATCTGATATATTTTGGTGCTCCTTCATTTGGGGAGTATATGTTGATGATTGTTATATCCTCCTGTTTTATTGTCCCCTTTATCATGATGTAGTGACCAGCGCTGTCTTTTTTTACTTTTTTAAGTTGAAGTCTATTTTATCTTATATAATTATAGCTGTTCCTGTCTTCTTTCTTGGTCCATTTGCTTGTAGGATTGTTTTCCATCCTTTAACTATTAATCTCTGTTTATCTTGCGCAATTAAGTGTGTTTCTTGTAGACAGCAGAAGGTTGGGCTCTGTTTTTTTAACCATCCTGCTATGGTGTGTCTTTTAATTGGTGTGTTTAGTCCATTTACATTTAGAGTTAATATTGATATACTGTCATCCATATTTGTCTTTTTTATTTATTTTTTTTTTTTACCTTTTTGTGATTCTAGTCCTTACGTAATTCCATATTTCCTGGTCTTTCTTCTGTTGGTTTGTCTTCATGGTTTCTTGTAGTAAGTTTTGGAGTGGGGGTTTGGTAGTGATGAATTTCTGTAGTTTCTGTTTGTCAGAGAAGGTCCATATTCTTTCTTCTTGCAGGGTAGAGTACTTTTGGTTGACATTTGTTGGCATGTAGTATATTACATATGTCCCTCCATTCTCTTCTTGCCTTTAATGTTTCTTCAGAGAAATCTGATGTCAGCCTGATTGGCTTTTCTTTGTAGGTTGTTTCTTTGTCCTCGTCATTTTCAATATATTTTCCTTGTCTTGAATTCTCGATAGTTTTACTATCATATGTCTTGCTGTTTTTGTCCTTTCATTGTAGTAATTTGGAGATCTTCTGGCTTCCTGTATGTCAATTTTTGTTTCCTTTTTCATGTTTGGAAAGTTCTCTTCAATTATCTCCTTGAGAAGTTTCTCTCTCCTCTCCTTCTGGGATTCCTATGATTCTGATGTTTCCTTTTCTCATGGTGTCAGATAGTTCCTGAAGCTTTTCCTCATTCTTCTTCATTTGTTTTTCTTCTTCCTTTTTTGTCTGGGTTCTTTCAGTATCTTTATCTTCCAGAGTGCTTATTCTTCCCTCCATGTGTTTTAATCTACTTTTATGGCTCTCTACTAATGTTTGTAAATCCTCCATTTCCTTCATTTTCTTCTTTATGGATTCATTCTCATTTTTCAGTTCTTCATTTATATTCTTCAGTTCTTTGTTTTTTTTCATTTAATTCTATTTTTTTTTATTATGGCAATTCTGAGTTCTTTATCTGTTAGGCAGATGTAATCTTCTATGTCCATATTATTGGGTTCTGAAGAGGGATTTTCTTTCTGTGGTGTATTGTTTTGAGGGTCATTTGTAATTTTTTTCTTCCTGTTGTTGGCCTTCTGCTTTGCTCTGATCATTGCATTTCTGTGCTCTTGGTGCCAGCAGGCATGGTTCTTAGTTCTACTTGCTGAGTGTTTGTTGTTTCCTAGTGTCTGGGTTGCCTTGGCTGTGGTTGGGTATCTCCCGGATTTTCTTTTTTCTCTGTTGAATTTCTTGTATTCAATGGTGCTCCGTAAAGCTGGTTTGTCCACCTCTCCTTTCTTTTGTTCCTCCGTGTGTGGTTCGGTGTCTTTTCTCTTCTTTTTACTCCGACTTTTCGGTTTATCTTTAAGTCTAAAGCACCCACAGGGATGATTGTATTGTGTAGGGCATTCAGTTATCCTGAGATCGGCTCTCAAAATTAGGGATTTTTCTGTCCATAAATCTATATTTTGTGGGAGAGCCTAATCCTAGCGTCTGTTCGCTGTCATGTTTTGGGGGCGTCGGAAATAGTATTCTTGACCTTGTTTGACTCACTGAATATACACCTATTGTAGATACGATAATATGAACTACCTAAATGCTATTTACATAAAAATAAATCAATTCATTAGTACTACAAATATTATAATACATTAGAAATACATTCAGAGTAAAATCTCTCTGTTAGGAAACAAAGTATAAGTTGTGGTAAAGCTTGATGTATAATAAAAATATGACATAAGTCAGGCAGGATGACTCATACTTTGGACCCTAGTGCTCAAAGGAACACACTTTAAAATAACAGGAAATATTCATTTACAGTGTAAGCATTATAGTGTGTGATGTTGGCACTATTCAAGCTATTGAACTGTAGGAAGACTTATTATATAAAATGTTTTAGATTGGCTCAGCTATTTAGAATGCTAACAAAAATGCCTACTGCTAGTTTGATTGTAGTTAATTCATAAAAGCCATGATTAATGTTATAAAAGGCTCACAAATCAGAAGCAAATAATAAGAGAAGTATTCACAGTACTAATGAATTGCTCTGTGAATGCTTGGCCACCCTTGCAGGTAATGATGTCACAAAATGATCAAAGAATAGCTAAGAAGCCAATAAAGTGCCAGTGTTGGCAGAGATACCAGTCATTGCATCACTCTTGGCCAAGAGCCCCCCAAAAGTGAGTGTAGCTATTAAAAGAAAATGAAAAAGCATAAGGATGAAAGTCTCAACTGATAGCTCCCTACACTTTAACTCTTAGAACAAGTAAGAAGTGTGCAAGATATAGAAGAGGAAAAGTATAGTAGTATTTGGATTGTATCTATGGTGTCATGTTCATTGACATATATATATATATATATATATATATATATATATATATATATATACACACACACACACACACATCCACACACATATATTAAACATATATATAGTAAACATATATATAAACTAAACAATTCCAAGGTTGTATTCTGAACCTACAGACAAAACACATTCTGCTTGATAGTTATAATGGACATCCTGAGCATGTCAGACAGAGGTATTTTATTGCAATAATTAATAGCACAAGAGTTAGTAAATGGTCTAAAAGAGAGCACTGGGGTCTGTGCTTATACTGGGTGTGGGCGGTAGGTGCTGAGATTCAGAAACCTGTGTACCAAAAGAATTAATATTAAATGAGTCTATGATATAAAATTTTAGAACAGGCAAAACTAATCTATATTGACACTGGTTTCCTGGGAATGAGGTTTGAATGGAGGGATTGACTGCAAAGGAACACAAGAAAATGTGTGGGGAGAGGGAGATATTCTATACCTTACTTAGGGTGGTGACTACACAAGGCATAACATTTGCTAAAACTCATCAAACTACACATGGGTATTTTTTATTATATGGGTATATTTTATTATATGCAAATAATACTTCAGGAAAGATGCTAATGTGTCAAATTGAGTGAAGGGTATAGAAATAATACATAAGAGGGAGGCCTCCCTGATGGTGCAATGGGTAAAGCCTCAGCACTATGAAGCTATAGGCAGCCACTGCAGCACAAGTTTGATCCCCAGCCAGGGAGCTTCCCACATGGCACAGCAGACCTCTCCTGCCTCGCCCACTGCTCCCCTCAGCAGGGTATTTCAGTCAATCTGCCTGTTCAGCTCCCCACTCTGTCTCTGGTGAATCGTCTCACCACCACCACACCTCTGGCCTACACCCCACCCACATGTAAGAACATGCGTAAATAAATCAATCTTTAAAAAAAAGAAATAATACATTAGAAATAGAGTAAAATCTCTGTGAGCAACACAAAAATGTGTTTTATAATACAAAAACACTAAATCAATAGGAAATTTGCAGGCCCATGTTCACTGCAGCCCTATTTACAATAGCCAAGATATGGAAATGTTCCTAAATGCCCAAAAACAGACATGTGGATCAAGAAGATGTGTTGTATATACACAACAGAACACTACTCAACTCTATTAAAAAAAAGATAAACTCTTGACTGCTGTAACAATATGGATAGAGAGGGAGGGGATGAGGCTAAAGAAAATAAGTCAAAAGGAGAAAGACAAGTACCAGATGCTGTCAGTTACAGGTGGAATAGAAAGACATTTTTTAAAAGGGTCAGATAAAACCAAATTAAAAACAACTAACCCTTGAAAACTGTAGAAAAGAGCCAGTCAGAAAGGAAGGGAAACCAATGGACTCTGGGTGTTTTGGTGGTGGGTGCACTATGGCAAAGGTGCCTAAGTAGGGATCCTATGCTTCTAAAACACAATCAGTGATATAAACCAGCATTTTTTCAGTAAAATTTTTTAAAGATCATTTTTTGTGTTATTTCTTCAGCTGTATATAAATCTATAATTATCACTAGATAAATGTATCTCAAAAAATCAAAAATGATGTCTAAGTCACTTATTATACATTATCCAAATAAAATTGAATTTAACCAAATGACTCCTGCAAGTTTTTGCTATGAAAAACTGCCTGAAAGTTACTGAAAACTATCTAGTCTTTGAAGATTTGTTTTGCCCTAGATTAATACAAAATGGACCCACTAATGATTCACTGCTTCGTTCATTTCTGAGATAGAAATGTGACACATTTTCTGCAATTATTCTGTTAATGAAATAGGGCCATTATGATGGAGGCTATGTATCATACATTAAAATTAAAGCCTTAAGTTTGCCAATAGAATACTCAAATGAGCAGAGCTCTTCATGCAATAACACTGAAGAGAATCAGGAACCTTCCCGGGGAGATGTTTTAGATCTTCCAAAATGTAATAGAATATTTAAGAAACTTAAGTGTGGGCTTAAATTCATCTCGGTGTCAGTTCAGTCTTTGGCAATAGATTTTCTTGAGCTGTTTTGGTTTATTGGTCTTTTAAAATTTATGAATGAATGAAAGAAACAGGAGTAACAAATGAAGCTATGAAATAGACCTTTGCTACTGCTAGGCTCAGTCATGGATTATAGCTCCTAGTGTGAGTTTCAATATTCTAGAAGTCTTGCTTTTAAAGTTTCACAAATTCTTAGTCTCTGAAAGCCAGGAAGTTACCGCAGGTGAGGTCACCCAGATATAACATGGGGTGCATGGGGGCGGGCGCTGTTCTGAGAGAGGAACTGCTTCCCCAGTTGGCAGTTACTGTCATCTAGCACACCATGTTGGGCTACTTTCTGACTCAGAGAAGTCAGATTTTTTTAAAGTAAAAACCTTGAAAATTAAATAAAAACTGTTTAAGCACTGTTCGCACCTGTGGACCACCTGCTTGTGAGATCCAGGGTTTCATACAGAAATTCCCTAGAATGGCTACACATAGAAAAAAAGCCTCTGACTTCACCACTGCACTCCTTTCTTCCAATTTCATTCATTTTTTATTTGTTAAAAATACTTCCTCATTGGATTGACAATTGCCAAGAACTGGCATATTCTCAAGGCTTACGTTTTCATCTGTTTGCCAAATGGCTGTAATATAATTCACAAAAGTCCTGTTTATTGAGTAATATTATTAATGGTTAGCATAATACTGTGAAATTGAAGACATTCTTTTTGGATTATGTCCAGATCTTTAAAAAGATCGTTGGTTCCAATAGGAAATGAAAGGCTTATATTAAAATGCATTATTTTAAAAAGTGGAACAACATGAAAAATACTTGGCTAAGTATACTTTCAAATTACTGAAAGACAACTTTTTCCATTATGTAAGTCTCACATATCTTAAAATGTTTTCAATGGTAACAAAAAGACAATGTCACATTTACTTACGCACTCAGAAGCATTTTCGACATACTGTTGAAAATATCACAGGACTGAGAAATCATACAACTTAAATATCTATTGACTTTTCTTCCTTTAGCAGCTTTTGCTAAACTTTGTTAAGTGAATGCTATTTGATGATTTCTTATTTGTGGCTAGATGCATTATCATTATTATTATTATTATGGCTAAATTATTATTTGTGGCTAAATGAATTATCAAGATACATCAAGGAGGAAAATAATGAAAAAGTCAACTTCTAAAATCTTGTTTTCAAACGGCACTTAATGTCTGAATTAGCAGCATTAAAATGTATTCTCAACCTAAATTATAGTTAATTATTTCACTAGTTCATAATGCAACAGTCACCACCTGAGACCAAATCTGAAAATCCCAATTTGATTTCTGAAACCAATCATGAGACTTGATTCATTTAATGGCTCTATTTTTAAGGAGAAGCATGAAATCATCCCAGAATCACAAAATATCAATCACTAAATGGTGAGAAATTAGGGGAGGGGGAAGTAAAATGGGATGGGGCAGCAGAGGAAGAGAGAGGTGAGATGGGGGTGGAGTGAGGGTGGAGGTGGGAACCCACTAGTGAAAATGAAGCAAGAGCCGCTAGGGTGACAACATGTCACACGGATACTCTGGCCTTTGCACATACCGTACTGGCTGGATCAAGGTACCGTACTGGCTGGATCAAGGTGTCCTACTGAATGCATACAGGAGCAGTATTTTAATTGGGTGGTTAGTGAGCTTGGGGAGGAGGGGTGAATTTAATGAAAGGCATTACCAGTTACTGAAGAAAAGTGTTCATCCTAAAGGATCAAAAGGAGAGAACACTAAAATAATAGAATAAATGTCACTTTTACTTTAAAATAAAAAATATATCAAATTGCCAAAATTTTGAAAACACAATTACACAATTATGGTTGAATAAAGAGTGAATCAAGAAAGTTACTCCAATTAATTTCCTTTCTGTGACAATATGATAAGCCATACAATCAAACATGTTAAAATCAATGCTTTTCACAAAGATCATTTTCCTCATGATATACTAATCAAATCAAATTCAAAGTCTCCAGATGTTAGAAATATATATATATAAACGATTCCTTCTTTCAAAGCAATTACCAACTAGTGATGAAGACTAAACTTAAAAATACAAAGACCAGCTATAATAAAGCAATGACCTGAAGAACAAGTTGAAAGGGGCCTCTGAATTAAAACATGAAAGTTTCAGTTTGAGAAAGAGGGAAAAGAAAGGGGGGGGGGTGTAATCCAATCAAATACTCAGCTGAAACCGAGGAGCAGAACTACATCCTAAATGTGCTAGAGGAATCTGCCTTTCAGATAATATTTTCGCCACTGAGCTATATACACTCATGTCACAGTAGAAAATAAATTAGATCAGACTAAGAATCTCAGAAGATAGAAATGGAGTTTGCCAAAACCTTGAAAGATGGTTTTTAAAAACAAGATATCATGTGAAACAAACCACAGAGAGACATGAAATGACTGATTAAATACAAGTGCTGGGCAAGGTCCAGGGGTCAGGGGCATTCACAATCCACACAGGGGTGTATGAAGGGGGACTGCTATTTTAAATATGGAGAAATGCTAACATGTAATCCCATATTTATGTACAAAAGATACAAATGTAACCATTCTGTTCACTGATGGCTGGATAACTGTTTTTTTTTTAGGATGATGACAACTATATAAAGTATGGTCAAATTATTCTCCAAAACGATTATGCTAATTGGCAGTCCCATCAATGATGTATAAAAGTTGATATTCCCATAAATCATGTTATCAGACTTTAAACTTTTTGCTAATTTGATAGATTAAAAACATTATTATACTTTTCATTTTCCTGATTAAAACTGAGGCCAGGTAATCTTTCATTTGTTTATTGAAAATTATCATATCTTCCTTTGTAAATGATGTGTTCCTATAATCACTCCTTTTATTAGGTTTCACTTTTCCTATTATCTTTGAGTATTAGTGTATTAAACATTGTGACATAAGAAGAAATACATATTTGGTTTCTGGCACGCAGCTCCTAAAACTGGCCATGTCCCAAGTGATAAGAGCTACAGAGGGCATCTTTTCTTATGATATTTGGTTCCTGCCCCCAGTTCCTGAAATAGCTCCAGAGCAATAAAGGTAAATGGAGTATCTTCTATCATACCAAATAAGTCCATTTCAACTACATGTGTGTTTATGTTAATGGGGTGGTTTGTTGGGCTGCTTGTTGGGACACTAACCACAGGATCAGAGGTTAGAACTTTGAGCCTCTCTCCTGGACCCCCTGGGAGGGTGGAGCGCCAGAGCTGGCCAATGATTTAACCAGCTGTGCCTGTGTAATGAAGCTTCCAGTAAAGCTCTAGCCAAAGGGAGTTAAGAGGGCCTCCATGTGGAAGGTGGAGATGCCAGGAGAGCGGCATGCCCAGGAAGGACACGAAAGCTTGATGTCCTTGCTTCCACCCTGCCGTCTGCATCTCTTCCATCTGACTATTCTCGAGGTTATCCCTTTATAATGCATAAGAATCAAGTAAGCAGGGGGCCTCCCTGGTGGCGCAGTGGTTAAGCGCTGCGCTGTGGAACTGTCGGCAGCAGCGACGCGAGTTCGACGCCCGGCCAGGGAGAATCCCACATGGCGCGGCAGACCTCTCCTGCCTTGCCCGCTGCTCCCCTCAGCAGTGTATTTCTGATCTGCCTGTTCTGCTACCCACTCTGTCTCTGGTGAACCCTCTTGCTGCCCCACGCCTCTGGCCTGCACCCCAGCTTGTATGTATAAATAAAAAATAAATCTTCAAAAAAAAAGAATCAAGTAAGCAAACCACTCCCTAAGTTCTGGAAGTTATTCTAGCAAGTTATCAAATACTAGGGAGAAATCTTGGGAATGCTTAGCTTGTAGCCAAGTCTTATAGATGTTGGGGATCACCTGGGGATCACTACTTGCAGTTGGTATCTGATGTGGGTGCATTTTTGGGGAACTGAACCCTTAATCTGTGGGCTCTGATAATCTGGTTGGTGTCAATGTTGAAGTGAGTTGTAGGATCACAAGCCTGTGTCCACAGAGAATTAGAGAAGTACTTGGTATAGAAAAACCTACATCTAGTCTACTGTCTGAAATGAGAGTAACAGTAGGAGAGAAAATGTTTCCTTTCTAGAGAAATGTTTACGCTTACCCAGTGAAGGGATGCAAATACCTTTTAGCAGCACATCGCAGATCATCACATGTTGCTTGTTCTTTCCTTCAGGGTTAATCTCTTCATTAAATTACCAATGCAATTGATCATTTTTCTTTCTCCACAGATTTTTTTCCCGAACTGACTAATGTCTTAGGTTCATATCAATTTATTCCTATTCAACTCTGAAGTTAGACCAGAAGTAAAGAATTTATAATCACCACCACTCTCCCTGTTTTTCTTGAGATTTGCATGCACAAAACTGAGAACTCACCTGCAGGGCTTTGGTGAAGCTCCGCTGAGCACAGAGGCATCGATACAGCTGACTGGTGGTGTCACAGATCTTGGTGTGACGGTGGCACTGACATCTGTGAACACAAGCATCAGACAACTGTTAAGGAACATCAACACACCTGTGGCTACACTTACAGCCCCTTGAGAAATCCACCGTGTGAACCCTTCAAGGATGATGAGTATGTTAATCAATACAAAAATCAGTTTCTCTTCCATCGTGTTGACACTCATGAAAATTTTAATCCATCCTCGACTACTGGAAGGAGTGTCATCAACATCTCAAATCGTATTGTGAAGGTGAGGTCATTTTCAAGCTGCCCTGAGAAGGGGTAGGAGGTTGCTTTCACCTATCCACCACTTGGCATTGATGCCTGGGGAGGCATTTACCAGAACTAACCAAAAGACAGTGAAGACTACCAAGTTCAGAGTCAAATGTACACTGAAGTTAACAAACTTCTATTTTGTTTCTTTTTGTTATCAGTGGATGGTGAATACCTTTTTGATTATTTGTTATTGTAGTAATGCTGGTTTATAATACTACATGATTTAGGATATAGTTTCATACCTCTTCAGATGCCTGATTGTATACCATGCCTGTATATGTGAATATTTAATAGAATTAGTCTTTTATTATTGTAATACTTAACAAATGGTGCTAACAGAGTGGTATTCTGGTCTTTTTAAAAGATGTACATTATTTACAAGGCAGATCATTCCAGCATGACCTAATTCTAAATAAGAGTCTAGATATGTACCATTTTCATAATGGAGATCATGTTTACTCATAGTTCTCCAGCTACTTACTTCTTAAAATATTGGGGAACCATGGTCTCAATTATGGTCAGATATATATGACTTACTTAGGGAATATGGGTTTTTCACTCTAAAGAAAAACAAATATTCCCCATAAAATGGTTAAGTGTGAACTCAGGGAGAACAAGTCCTGTTTATTCTATAATTGTGACTTCTACTCTAGCTCCTTTTCTTTATTTCAAGTATACTCAAAATTATATTCCAGAACAAACCAAGCAAAATACTTAGTGAATTAATTCTAAGTCAGATGCAGGGTATGATAACACCTAAACTCCACAGCTTCTGGAAATCAATTCCCTAACAATATGATATTACAGAAACAGGAAAGATTCACAAATCTCCCTCCAAAAATCTCAGAGCAGGAAACCATTTCCCTACTTAGAGCTTGGAATCTGATTTGCTCTATGTATTTTTAAATAAACAGCAATAACCTAAACCTTGCTAAAAACAAAATTCACAGTGAAAAGCATACTGAATCAAAGCCTTGTGAGGCCCACTATCGCCCATGGCGGTGATTTCATCGACCGCGTAGTACCTGTGCTGATGGCTAGCAGGACTGCTGGTGGTGTAATATTGCCCATGGAAATGGAGTCTCATTTGTGTGGCTTTCACAAACTCTTGAAGAGCCAGGGTATTACATAAGTCGTTGTCCCCAGGATGATGACTTGGTTCAATTGTTAGGATGCTGAATATGATGTTACCATGGGAATTGGGAGTAACACTGTTGATGAAAGAAATTTGAAATCATGGAAAGTTTTCAATGGTTTTTGACAAAACAGACATTACAACTCTGATACACTGCCCCATGGTATTAGCATTAGCTTAAATTCTTCATTCTAGGAAAATGAATGTATCCCATATATTTCACAGGCAAAGAATACAGGAGCATCACGGGAAATAAAACACAAACATTTCCTTGAGGACATAAAACTTTAATTAATATTGGTAAATAGTATACCAATCTGAAAATCAGATCATAAAGCACAATGAAGGGGAACACTGTCAAGACAAGGAGCTCAGCAGTGACAGAACTTCTAAGAGTTGTCACCAATGAGCATCACTATTGTGCGCTTTTGAGTAGTACCCATTTAGATTCATGATTTTCTAAACAACACATAAGCTCAAACTCTTCAGGCCAAACATACATATCTCATGAAATGGCTATCAAAACTAGTTAATCCTCAAGTGTTTACCTTTTACATCAAAGCACACACAAGCCCTGGTCTGATAATTAAGCCATCTATTCAAATATCACAATTATCACAATAGTTTACATGCCATTTCTAATTAGAGGAAAGGTAACAATCTCTTAGGGGACTAGGCTGATGGACAGTTGGAGGGAATAGGAATGTATTGAAAACAATGAGAATTATAGGCAGGCTCTCCAGTTCACCCATGGGAAACAAACAAGAAAACCAGCATCATTTTATCTGCTGCTATTTTAGGCAAGTCTACAAGCCAAGATCATGTGCCCATGAAGTCTTGTGAGGTACAGAGTCTGGCACCCTAGAATGTTTCAAGGGCTTCAGAGCAGAAGCTGCCAACAGTCAAAGAATGCCAGGTCCAGACAGAAAATTTTAATTTCTTCTAGTAAGGGAAAAATACCTGTTCTAGATTGGAATTGGGCATTCTTTTAGAGACATTCTTCCTCATAACACCTTTCCAGACATTTTAGGAGCCTGAACCAGTAACCAAGGTCTAATGAGAGAGACAAGACAGCTCCTCTCCCACCCCAGTGGCTGCAGCTTCCCACTTGCTGAATCAAGAGGACTCAGCTGCTTCTTTAATCTCTTCATCTTTCAGCTGATAGCAGGTTTTGATTGGGGTGAGCCAATGATTTTGAAGTGACTGTCCAGTAAAACTTTATTCCCCCCAAATTATGCAACACTCCTCTTTAGAATTTTTTAATTATATTTATTTTTTTTATTTATATCCTTTACATTATTGTGTATTCCCTGTAGGTTTCCCGCCACCAATTCACCCATGAACCATCACCATAGTCCCTGATTTAAAATATAGTGAGAATGGTGGCATGAAAGTGCTCCTTCAAGGTGTCAAATTGTCACAGCCCCTTTCATTAGACATCGCTTGAGAATACAGACAATAAAAAGAGTGTTGCTATTGCTGATGGGCACACCACTCACCATGATAGCACCTCAAGAGCAGTGCTTCTCAAATAAAGAGTCATTTGCAAATTCACCATGGTAACCTACATTGCCCTTGAAGAAATAGAAATTTCTTTTTCTTCTTTAATCGAAAAAAATAAGATCAACTTATCCATTCAACAGTTCACTATTCTATCACATCAACTGTTGGTGAAGCAACTTCAGAGGACATCTAAGGCAGAATTTCACTTCAACTTCTCTGAACAGAATGGAGGTCTACATGCCTTTAAGTACCCCTAGAAAGGATTTCCCACCTATTCCTAAGATGAGGATACAGTTCATTAAAGCTAATCCAAGTCTACATAATTATTTGTTGACCAGAAACACCAAAACATAGAATAATATTTCAAATTACTCATTCCTCTTGTCTTTCACTCTTCCGTGATATCAAAATAATCAATAATTTTAACTGTTCTACATTCTCCAGTACTGGCAAACTTTGGCAAATTCAACAAAGCATTTCTAAAAGGTGGGTATAGCAGTTTCACAAATAGTTCATACAGAATGCTAAACAAATCTATCCCAAATTTCATAGTACAGATTTAAAATTTTAACTTTCTTAGTAAAAATCCATCAGGAAACTGATCAATTCCATATTATGAGGCGCTAACTAGCAGAGTAGCATCAGCAAATACCAACCAGAGACTAAGCCCAAGCAAACACTGTAAACATTAATTAGGTGACATTTACCAAATCCTGAAAAATATTGTAATTTACATGCTACTCTTATTTACGTGAACTAAGCATTTATAGTTACACTTTATGAACTTTACAATACCACATCTGCTTACCTGTTTGTAAGTGCTACTTGGTATAATTGAAAGTCTTGCATCCGTCCAACAAACTGCTCTAGCCCTGCAAAATAACATATACAAAATGAGAAATCTCAGCTTACTAAGTCAGTGCTGAGAAATGTTCAGGTGAAATTCCTTTAACACTACACAAATTTCAATTATGTTTGTAGCACAGCCTTTTTAAATACTGACAGATCAATGGCAATGCCAATCAGAATTATCTCCATAGACATAGAACTTACAGTGAATACTTTGACTACTTACTGACGCGGTACATATTTTGGTAACTCTACATTAATAACAATCATAATAATTATCTCCATAAATAGAGCAGCACTTAAAGTAAATACTTAATCTACTGACTCAACTTGTTGGCTGGCTCCAGACATCCCCTCCCCAAATCAAATTTCTCTCATGTACAACTGTATCAGCTCACCAGCCCTGAACGTGTCATCCACAGTTGCATTTTCCGAGCATTCACGTTGCCAAGAGGAGGATTTCCCACCCTCTCACCTATTCTCTCTACAAGCTTCTGAGTGTCAGTTTGTGTCCTCTCTAAACTCAGGTTAACATTCCAGAAAACCTCCAATAAATGAAGATAAATTGAAAACCTCCTGCTTGTGAATTCTAAGTTATTCACAGTGTTAATGGCATCCTGGCTCAGCCTCAAAATGCCACCACATTGTGGGATTCTTTTAAGACAAGCGAGGTCCAGAGCCCCATGGAGTGAGGTGACCTTCCAAGGAGTAGTACATGTCGACCGTAAACCACACCACACATTCAGTTAATATGTTTAGCACATTTTTATCAGGGTTTGCTGATGGATAAGCCCAAGAGAGTGGAAACAGAAAAAAGCGAGAAAACTGCCACCTCTCCATTTTTGTTATGTTTGCAATAATGAGAAAAACTTGATAAGGGGCAAAACTCTAGAATTTTTATGGTGGAGACACAAGAGGGGATGAGATCTAAGTATATCAATCCAATAATTAAGTTTTCTTAAAAAAATAAATTTAGAGCAATGTCCAATTCACCAAATGACCGTTTCCCCAAATGTATTTTTCAACCATTCCATTTTAATTTCATCTTGATAATAGAGTTTTAAAGAATGTTTGATCTATATTTGCTACAGCTCCTCGGTGGCATTTTGGAGGACATTAGGGCAGAGTGAGGATGTGCCTGATGAATAAAAGATGCAGGGTAGAGTTAACACACCCAATAGATTGAGATGTTGACCTCAGAAGCGAGAGGAGACTAATGAGCAAAGAAGGGTAAGATTTAGGGGTATAAAAAGAGTACCTGGTTGTGCACACATGGGTACATATATATTTCTATCATCCTTATTTTTAAATTTACATTAAAGATTATATTTAAGTTGATAATGAAGAATGTTTCACACGAGGGCTAGTTTTCAGATGATGTATCTAGGGTGTTCCTTCTCTACACCTGCGTCTTAGTCTCTCACATGCTGACCTGGGTCCACGGGCAGCAACCTCTGTGCCATCTGCTTTGACGCCCCTGGAGGAACATGGTTCTCCATGCCATACTGCGGAGCACTGGGCAGTCGGGCAGGCGCAAGCTAACTGACTTGAAGTGGTGCTATGAAGAAAACTCACATGCAAAAAACCACCCTCTTATAACATTGTGAAAATCTTTAGAAAATTTCCCATTTTACATTTAAATCTTAGAATTTGATATTGAAAGACATGAGAAAATGTGCTACAGTGTTTGGTGAACTGGCCATTAAGGCAACTTGGTAAATCGACTCAGATCCAGGATATAGAGCTCAGAAAGGTAGGGAAGGGATAAAGAAGCCCGGGCCTTTCTTGGAGGCTGAAGTCAAGATTGGAAGAACAGATGTGAATAAGTCAGTCTGTGCTTGTGCTTTTGTTTGGGGAGCAGAGAATAGGAACTAGCAAAATCACTCTCCACATTACGTTTTCTCTTTCTGAAGTAAGAGGACATGCTATAGGGCAAGAATGAAGGAAGCTGATCCACTTAGTGTTTATTTCTTTACCTTCATCCAGCCGATCGTCTATCCAGCCCTTCTCCCCTAGCCCCCTTTCCCTCATGACCCTGGTCTATGGACTGAACGACTATGGCCCCTCACTGCCAAGTTCTCTCAGCCCCGAGGCTTTGAAAGTGATTTGGGTACACCTTGAATGCCCCTGCCCAACCCCAGTCCTTCGTGTTTCAGCATTGAAATGCTTTCTGTGGGAAACTTTTTAGGTCCAACAGGAGCATATAAGCTCCAGTTGTACATGTACTTCTCATTCTGTACTAAAAATATAATTTATTGTTTTATTTTGCTTATTAAACATAGATGCCTAAAATTAGACATCCCTGGTAAGACACAAAATAGTAATAATTGGCTTTACTTACTGTTCTACACTTAACTTGTAGCTGAGTTCCTGGCATATGGTAAACTGAGAATATTTAATATGAAAGGCTAAAAAGGAGGGAAGCAGGAAGGGAGAGAGGGATTTTATCTTTAGTGAAGAATTGTGTGTATTGATTTTGCAGTTTGCCACTTTACTGTACTGATTTATTGCTTCTAATAGATGAAAGATGTTCCCTGTAAGAAACGGAAAACACTATGTGAAGACATATTCACACGGCACACAGGTCATGTGACTACTGAGGCACCGACAGCAATGATACAGCTGCAAACTAGCCCAGGGTTGACAAGAACCACTGGAAATGAATTAGAGGCAAGGAGGGGTTTTCTGCTACAGTTATCAAAGAGAACATTGCCCTGCTGACACTTTGATTTTGCAATTCTCGCCTCCAAAAATGTGAGACATTACATGTCTGTTGTTGTAAGCCACAATTTTTTGAGTACTTTTATCATGAAGGGCCAGGAAAAAAACATGGTCATCTTGTCATATTTTTGTTAAGATGAGTTATCAAAGAAAAAAATATTTTACAGTATAAATTCATGCTATCCAATTTGTAGTCTCAGTATAAAAAGCTGTCTAAAATGGTTTAGCTAGAACCTCAAGGGACATGTTTTATCTCAAAGAACCCATAAAGTGCAGATCACAACAAACATGGGAAATAAGTTTCCCCATTTGGCCTCCCTGGTGGTGCAAGGGGTTAAGTCTCAGCCTATGAAGCTATCACAGCCACTGCAGCACGACTCAATACCCAGCCAGGGAGATTCCCACATGGCACAGCAGACCTCTCCTGCCTCGCCCACTGCTCCCCTCAGCAGTGTATTTCAGTCAATCTGACTGTTCTGCTCCCCATTCTGTCTCTGGTGAATCCTCTCACCACACCCCTCCCCCCCCACACACACCTCTGGACTGCTCCCCAGCTCTTGTATGCATAAATAAATAAATCTTAAAAAAAATAAGATTCCCCATTATTGAAAAGTAAGACAATCTTATTTGGTACGATTAGGGAGGTTATTTTATTTAGTCTAGCAATTCTATTAGCACTATTAATATATATGGCAAAAAAAAATTGCTCATTCTAAGTTTTAAAAAATAATCTACTGAATAATGACAGAGAAGAACAATCTATTTTCAAGTAGTGGGGAAAACCTGTTACCACTTGTGATTTTGAAAGACCTACCATAAATGAAAGACAGCAAAAATGATGATCACTGTGATTTTAGTCAAAGAATGAGCCATGGCTTTGGACAGTAAGGATGGCTTCATTCTCTTCTGCATTTACTCATCCAACAAATACTTATGGAGCCTGTTAGATGCTAGGCACTTTTTTGGTTTCCAGGAATCTACCAGTTAACAAAAGAGACACAAAAAAGAACACCAACAAACAACAATAAGATGGAAAGTTGTTTCTATGGAACTTGCAATTAAGTAGCCATAATAAATGAGTAGTGTATGTAATATATTAGAACATGATAGATGCTATGAAAATTGGAAAATTAGAGTGGGGTGGAGAGCAGAGCTGGGCTTTAATTTGTATGGTATGCTCAAGATGGGTCTCACTGAGAATGTGGCATTGGCAGAGGAAAGAAGGAATCATGTATCTATATAGGGACGAAATATCCCAGACAGGAGTCAAAGAGTGCACAGACACCTGAGAAGCATGCTTGGCATATTGGAAGAACTGCAAGAAGAGAGCATCCAGAAGCGTAATAAGAGGGAGGGGTGATTTGTGAAGATTAGGTCAAATAAGATCTCACTGGGGGTGGAGGGTTAAAATATTAAGTCTTGTAGCCTATTGTAAAGACTTCAGTTTCTATTCTGAGTGAAATAGGAAGTTACTGGAGGGTTTTGTATAGAGGAGAGACACAACCTCAGTTTTATCCACAAATACTGAGAATAGAATTTGGGAGACAAGGGCAGAAGCAGTGAGGCCAGTTAAGAGGCTATTCTGGTCATCCAGGTAAAAGGTGAAGGTGATGGTCAGACCAGAGTGAAGATGGAGTGGTATGCTGATAAATTTGAATTCACTTCTTATATTTTAATAATAAAGGGAAGCTCTCCTTCAGAGATATAATGAAATCTGTTTTATCACCTATAAAATAAAGGGGATGGGTTTTATAACCTTTAAAAGCCATTTTAGCTTTAAATTGTAGAGTCTGAACATGGAACGATCACATCCTCTACTACAGAATTTACACTTGAAAGAATTTTTCTTAAGTTAGCAAAAGTTCTCCAAAGACCTACAGTTAATGTGCATTCTAAATAAGAGAACTGTAATTTTGATTTTGGGGGAGAGTATCATAAAATATTTAAAGGACACAGTCATCAAGATGTATTTTTCTCATGTCTTTGCTAGTTTCCAATTTTTAAAAATAGGTATTCATTAGAATATACACTTTATAAAGAGATACTTCTTAGAAAAAGTATTCATATGGCAAAGATAAATCTAAATTATACAAGCTGATCAAGGACATAGATGTGACTCATAGTAAAAAAAACCTCATAGCTGTCTACACAGAAAACAGGCAATGACTGGAAAGAAGCAATATAGGCACATTACAACTGATCGCACAGAAGATTTGATTAAATAAACAAACTGAGTAAATAACCTAATATATAAATCAGGGTAAAACAGTTTTGCCTCTATTAATGGATAAAAAGTTTGTCTGCTTGGAAAATCCCAGTGAACCACACAAAACTACTTAAAGTAATAAGTGAATTTAGCAGCTGTATATGACACATGTTCATCATGTAAAATCAATTCAACATCCATACACTAGCAATGAAAAATTAGAAATGAAAATTTTTTAAAGATTTATTTATTTATGCATACAAGAACTGGGGTGTAGGCCAGAGGTGTGGGGGATGAGAGTATTCACACACCTCTGGACTATACCCCAGGAGCAGAACAGGTGGATCTACTGAAGTATACTGCTGAGGGGAGCAGCGAGCGAGGCAGGAGAGGTCTGATGTGCCATATGGGCCAGCTTCCTGGCCAGGGATTGAACTCATGCTGCAGATAGCTTCATAGTGCTGAGACTTAACCAGTTGTAACACCATAGAGACCCCATGAAAGTGAAAATTTTTAAAGTACCATTTGATTAAAACCATTAATCTGTACATCCAAGATCAAAAACTCCAAAAAGGGTTAATCAGTGGTCAATATCTAGACATATCATTAGCAAACTATTGAAAAACAAAATCATGAAAACAGCAGCAGAAAAATGACCCATCTCATATAGAGAATCTTCAATAAGATTCACAACAGATTTCTCATCAGAAACCATGGAGGACAAAAAAGCAATGGATGACATATTTAAAGGATGGAAAGAAAAATACTGTCAACCAAAACTCTCCCAAGCAAAATTATCATTCAAACATGAAAGACAAATTAAGACATTCCAAGATAAACAATAACTGAGATAATTTATTTTTCTATTTTTTATTTAATTTATAGTCTTTACACTATTGTGTATCCCCCATAGGTTTCCCACCACCAGTTCACCTGTGAACCATCACCATAGTCCCTTGTGCTCTTTTCTCCCCTATTTTAGTGTTTCTTCCTCCCCCTCCCCTGTAGAATATCTCTTATTTGTGGTTGCCTGATAGTGTTTGCTTTTGTTTATGTTTAGTGTTCTATTTTCTCCTTCTGATTTCTCATTTGGATCTCTTATATTCCTCTTATAAGTGATAGAATTCAATATTTTTCTTTTTCCTTCTGGCTTATTTCAGAGCATGATCCCTTCTAGCTCCATCCATGTTGCTGAGAATTGTGTTAGTTTATCATTTTTGATTGCTGAATAGTACTCCATTGTATAAATGTACCACATCTTCTTGATCCAGTCATCCTTTTTTGGACATTTGGGTTGTTTCCATGTTTTAGATATTGTAACTAGTGCTGAAATAAACATAGATGTGCATGTGACCTTTGGATTAATGTTTTGTGTTCTTTGGGTATATTCCTAGGAGTGGAATTGTTGGGTTGTATGGAACCTCCATTTTGTTTGAGAAACCACCATACAGCTTTCAATAGAGTTTGGATCAGTTTGCATTCCCACCAACAGTGTAGGGGCGTTTCTTTTTCTTTACGTCCTCATCAACATTTGTTGTTTTCTGTTTTTTATTAAAAACATTCTTGTTGATGTAAGGTGGTATCCCATTGTGGTTTTTATTTGCATAAAAACTGAGATAATTTATGTGTACCAGACCAGTTTTATAAGAAATATCAAAGTAAGCAGTTAGGCTGAAATAAAAAGACACTAAAGGGCTTCCCTGGTGGTGTAACAGGTTAGCACAGCGCTGTGGAGCTGTCGGCAGCTACAGCATGAGTTTGATGCCCAGCTGGGGAGAATCCCACATAGTGTGGCAGACTTCTCCTGTCTCTCCTGTTGCTCCCCTCAGCAGTGTATTTCAGTTGATCTGCCTGTTCTGCTCCCCAATCATCTCTGGTGAACCCTCTCACCACCTCACACCTCTGGCCTACACCCCAGCTTTTTTGCAAAAATAAAATAAAATCTCAAAAAAAAAAAGACACTAGACAAAAATTCTTTAATTTTATGCATACAAGCTGGGGTGCAGGCCCGAGGTGTGGGGTGGTGAGAGGATTCACTTGAGACAGAGTGGGGAGCAAAAGAGGCAGATTGACTGAAATACATTGCTGAGGGGAGCAGTAGGCAAGGCAGGAGAGGTCTACTGTGCCATGTGGGAATCTTCCCTGCCGGGCGTCAAACTCACATCACCACTGCGGACAGCTCCACAGCACTGCACTTTAACCCGCTGCACCACCAGGGAGGCCCTAGACAAAAATTCTAATCCACATGAAGAACATCTTTAAAAGCAACTACATACGTAAAACTAAAAGTAATACGAAATATGTTATTTTCCATTTTTTTCTCTTGATTTTAAAGACAACTTCATAAAGCAATAATTATATATCCAGGTTGATGAGTATCTGATGTATAACAACATAGTTTGTATGACAATAAAAGGGGGAGGGAAACATATATAGAATCAAAGTTTTTATGATTTTAATTTTCATATTGAAATTAGAGCTGACACCATCAGTTGAGTGTCAGGATAAGGAGTAAAGTGTAGTAGAGAACAAAATGTGTGTGTCCTAAGTCAGGAAGACTGAACAGATGACTGAAACATGGAATGAGCATAGGGGCTCATGTGAGGTTTATGGTTATAAGTTCAAAGTGAGAAAAGTCATCCTAGCTGGGCTTATTTAACCAGCACTGTGGTTTAGGCAAAGTGATACTAGCAAGTGAGAAAAAAATTCTTGGAGTCAAGATAGCTGCAAAAAATGTAATTATATTTGCTCATGAAATTTAACATGAATGAGGAGAGAGGAGCCAGAAGACATCAAGGGAACAAGGAAGAGTGAAAAGTAGTTTAGATCAGGTGACTGAAGATCCCAGAGGGACTGAATGATTACTGCATTCAGGGTACCGGAGGGTACAAGCTGATAAATACAAGCATATCTCTGACAGAAAAAAATACAAGAAACTTATATGCTATGCACAGCAATGCAAAAACTGGTTCTGGACAGACAGAATTGTTATGAGACAGATTAAAATTTAAAGTGTAGCTCAGCATAAGTCACATGATTACTACTGAGGCTGAATCCCACTTCTAGATTTATAAAGGAAGAGTAAAGAATCCTTAGCATGTTTCCATTTTAAACATTGTCAAGTGAATATAGTAGGAAAGCTGAAGAAAACAGAAGTAAAAGTTAAAAAGAGATAGAGGTAAGGCCACAATAGTCAAAACTCTCTAGGAGAAAATTACAAGAGGTTAACCATAAAGTCAATAGTTGAATTCTACCAAACAATACTTTGGACCAAGTAATGGGTGCCTGCTTTGTGTAGAGAAGCAACCAGCTACAGCTGAAAAATCCTAGAGGCTGAAGAGTTAAAATATATAATTGGTCAAAGAAAGAAAGGGACACATATCAGGTGCTACAATAACTGAATTCTCACTTCTGAAGAAGATGCTGAAAGAGACCATCACTTTGCTATCAACTCAACCAAAATAAGGCAAATAATCTAGAAAATCATTTTAACCACTAGAAAATAGAGAATACAGGAACCTTAACGAATTAAGTTCTGGAAAGCAATAAGCCTTTCATCACAGGTTTCATAGGAGAGATGAGACCCAGGGTAATCTCCTCTATGACACAGAGGAGAGATGGAAGAAAGGGCATAAGGGGGCGTGAAGATGAAGCAGGCACATGTGGGCTGCAAAGACAGATTAGAATTCCAAACAGACACAATGACACAGTGAATCTGCACCCATTCTGATTCTGTCCGTAAATATCTGAAACTAGTGGTGAAGTAAATAATATTAACTGTAATATAGCCTGCATCCAGGTCAAACTCAAGTCAGTTTGATATCCTTCTTCTCCAGTCATTCTCCCTCCCCCTTCATGTCGCTCTCCCCCTCTCCCTGTAGCTGCCTGATAGAACCAAGAGAGCACTTTTTATCTAGAGGTAAATGAGTTACTGTTGTCTCTTTCATTCATATAAAAACTGTCTCACAATGGAAACGTTTAAGACACAGAAAGCACAAAAATGCAGCTCATCAAGAAGAGAGGAAACCACCAATACACAGCACTGGAGACATGGCGCAGATAGCAAACTTATCAAACAGGGATTTAAAAACATCTATAAAAAATATCTTAAAAGATCTTAGAAGTTCTAGTATAAGTGGTGACGATAAGGGTGAATAGATGAGAAAATCTGAGCAGAACAACACAATCTACAAAAAAGTAGCCAAATGGAAATGCTGGAAATGGCAAATACCATATATAAAATAAGGAAATTTTGGGCCTCCCTGGTGGTGCATGGTTAAGCGCTGCGCTGTGGAACTGTCAGCAGCATGTGGAACTCTCAGCAGCAGTGATGTGAGTTCAATGCCCGACCGGGGAGATTCCCACATAGCACAGCAGACCTCTCCCTGCCTTGCCCGCTGCTCCCCTCAGCAGTGTATTTCCATCGATCTGCCTGTTCTGCTCCCCACTCTGTCTCTGGTGAACCCTCTCACTTCCCTATGCCTCTGGCCTGTACCCCAGCTTGTATGCATAAACAAATAAATCTTAAAAAAATATATGGAAATTTTGACACTCAAGTAATAGCAGCCTAGATACAAAAATAAAAAGTTTGGTCAATTTCCAGACATGTCAACAGAAAATATCCAAAGGAAAAAAAGGTTAGGGAATACAAAAACAAACACCAAATAATAAGTATAAAGAAGATGTGTGATCACATTCAGTGTACTAACATCAACGTGATTGAAGTCCTAGACTAAAAGGAGAAAGAAAATGGAACAGAAAAGGAAGAAAAGTATTAAGAGTTATTTACCAAGAACTTCAAAAGTAATGGCAACATCAGCTTAGATATCCTGGGTCCTGAGCTAACCGCAGCCAAGACAAACAATGAGAATTGCCTAGACACAGCACGGGCAGGCAGACACCTCACTTCAAAACATGGCTGACTTCACACCAGATGCAATGAAGGCAAGTAGATGATGAGACAGAATCTTTAAAATGCTGAGGGTGCAGCAGCATTCAAAGAAGATAAGCACATGCAATTTGCAGTGACATGGATGGAATTAGAGGGGATCATACTCAGCGAAATAAGCCAGAAAGAAAGAGAAAAATATCGAATGGTTTCATTCACAACAGGACTATAGGGAAACCAAATAGGAGAGAGACACTGGGGGGCGGGGGGAAGGAGGGAAGGATAAGGGCACAAAATGGAGTAGAAAAGGACACAAGGCACCATGGAGATGGATCACGGGTGAATTGGTGGTGGGTTACCCAAGGGGAATACAGAATGTAAAAGACATAAATAACAATAACAATTTTAAAAAATGCTGGGGGTGTGTTATCAATATAGAGTCTACATGCAGTGAAATTATCCTTCAAAAGCAAAGATGCAGATATTTTTACGAACACTGAGATTTTGTTTCCCACCCCTCCCCACAACGGAACTGTGAGCAACAAAAAAGGAAATGATTCACACTGAGAAGCAACATCACCAGGTAGGACGCACAACATGTGGGAAACAGTGAAGAGTTAACCTATAGAGTGAGGAATCATTCCCTGCTATGTAACTACAACAAATGTGGTTTTTTAAAACATCTAGTAACTTACTGTTCTAAATTGGTATTTTTCCCCTTGCCATAGGAAAAGTTGATTTTCACCCCAAAATTAGTGTCCATGACCACTATGTCAAAATACTTGTTTCACAAATTCAATGAACTTAATAGCTAAGTTAATAAAATAGCAACATTCATGAACATGGATTAAGTATATATTATTTATAAACTTTACAATTGCCTTGAAAACTATTTAGTCTAAAACACATTTACAAATGAGGAAACAAATTAAGACACTGGATTGAAAACTTAACTATTCCATTTTGTGCCCTTTAGGGACCATGGAGATGGATCACGGGTGAATTGGTGGTGGGCTACCCAAGGGGAATGCAAAATGTAAAAGACATAAATAACAATAAAAATATATATTATAAAAAAAAAGAAAACTTAATATGCTAAAGTCACTTGGCTCTTAAGGAGAGTTGGGGGGCCTCCCTGGTGGCGCAAGGGGTTAAGTCTCAGCACTATGAAGCTATTGCTAGCCACTAACGCAAGAGTTTGATCCCTGGCGAGGGAGCTAACCCACATGGTGCAGCAGACCTCTCCTCTGTCTCACCCACTGCTCCCCTCAGCAGTGTATTTCAGCCAGTCTGCCTGTTCTGCTCCCCACTGTCTCTGATGAATTCTCTCACCCCTGCCCCCCCACACCTCTGGTTTACACCCCAGCTATTGTACGCATAAATAAATCTTTAAATAATAAAAAAGAAGAGTTGGGATTTAACCCAAATCTCTCTGATTTGTGCTTTGCTTCTAGAAGCCCTAATGACTGCATAGTAATAATTGGTATGTACAATGAGCTAAATGTTCAGTAAAGATTTGTATTTTCTCAACATACATTAAACCTATATTGAGTTGTCAAAAAAGTCATGATATATTTTTTCCTTGAACAACTTAGAAAAAAATGTGCCATGACTTTTCCAACAACCCAGTAGATTATACTATATTCTTACTTCTTTCATTTAATAACATATTACAAACCTGTTCCATGTCTATACAAATAGACACATTTCATTTCTCTTTATGGCATAACTATTCCATTGTAGGTATGGATTATAATTTACTTAATCAGTTCCCTTTTGAAGTTTTTACTTGTTCTAATTATTTGCTACTTTAAGTAATTCTACAATGAGCAGTTCTGAGTACATATTTAAGGTCTTGACTAATTACATTCTTCAGATAATGTCCTATAAATAGAATTCTTAGATTAAATAGCTTTCACATTTTTACTTTTCATAGTTTGCCAGGTTATCCCAAACTCCTTCCAATGTTATAATCTCTTTTATAGTGCTTGCCAAACAAAGCACAAAAGATAAGCAGTGCTTGAATTTTAAATTTTCAGTTTATTAGTCAGATGTTTGAGTGTTTTCCTGTAGTGTTTCTGGTTGTGGTGTCATCCTAATAAAATTTTAAATATGCCAGATTGTAGAAACATTTGCTTTCATTTCCCCCTACTAACTCATGATTATGTTTTGCAATTAAATTTGAATTTACCTGAAGTTTTTCTTTATATGCTTGTAAGGTATGCATTTATATTTTTTATAATATAGTTGGGCAGTTGTGCTGATAGCTAGCATTTCTAGATATCCTTTGCACAATAGTCTGAAATACCAACTTTATCTTTAATTAAATCCTATATCTATCTTAGTCCTATACTCTTCCATTCCACTTACCGTTCCACTCATTTTTTTCCAAGTCTATCTATATGCTATTGATTCCCAAACTTACATCTCCAGCCTAGATCTCACTCCAGACAGATTTTCAACTGCCTAATTAACACCTTTCTTGCACATATAATAGATAGTTTAAAATTAACATGCCCCAACCAAATGGGATTCCTGGATTTCCCCTCCATTATCAAAGTCATTGGCAACTCTGTCCTTCATAAATCAATTCCCAAAATCTTTGACTCTTTATGATCACTCATGGGCCACATCTAATCAGGAAATCCCAAGGGCTTCACCTTCCTAACAGATTCTGAGTCAGACCACTTCTTCATTGCTTTTAACCTGGTTCATCACATCACCAACTCTCATCTGGATTATTACAAAAGTATGACCTCTTCTTACCATTTCAACTGGGACACTTTGAAGACCATGTGTTAGAGGGGGGTGTGCATTAATGATTATACTGAGAAACAGTGCCCAAGATTGTTTTGGGAAAACAGGAGATATGGACACTAGTTTTTTTTTTTTTCTTCCTGCCACCGTTCCTTGTACCTCTTTCACCCTTTCTCTCCCTCTTAACCTCAGAAACCTTACCTTGTGTCTTAGTACACTACAGTTTTATAAGTATTTGCTTTGTCAAATCCTCTACTATATGTCTTGTATTTGTCTTTGTTGTTCTGATTTGCTTTACTACACATAATTCCCTTAAGCTCCTTCCATTTTGCTATAAATTGCATGATTTTGTCATTCTTTATGGCTGAGTAATATTCCATTGTGGGTATAGAACACATCCTCCTGCTCTAGTCCTCCATCAGTGGACACCTAGGTCATTCGCATGCTCTAAGTATTGTAAATATTATAATGAACATTGTAGAGCTTATCAATTTTTGAGTTTCATATTTTTTGGGTAGATGCCCAAGAACAGCTTTGCTGGGCCAAGCAGTATTTCAATTTGTAGTTCTTCAAGGTAAATCCACATTGTTTTCCAAAATGCTTGCACCAGTATGTACTCCCACCAACAACATAATAGGTTCCTTTTTCTCTGCATCCTCTCCAGCACTTGTTGTTGGGGGTCTTTTAATATTTACCATTCTCATGGGTATGAGGTAACATCTCACTGTGGTTTTAACCTACAACTTATTAAAAAGTGATGAACATTTCCCATGGTTCTATTGACCTTCTGTATATCCTCTTTGGTGAATTGTCTTTCAGGTCTACTGAACCACCCATTAATTCTGTTTTTTTTTTTAATTGTTAAATTGTATAAGTCATTTTTATATATCTTGGCTATTAATCCCTTGCAAATTGTGTAATGTGTAAATATATTCTCCCATTCAGTAGGATGTCTTTATGTTTTTAACTTATTATCTGATTTAATTTGTTCTTTCACTAATTAAACGATTTTTAATCTGAGGTAATCCCAGTTGTTTATTAATTCAATTTCTGTACTTTTCTATTTCTTTGTACCTAATTCTCCAAGAAATTATCTCAGAAAAATGTTAGGATATCTCATTTGAACTAAAATGAAAATGGACTTTCTGTATCTAAGAGTAGAAATGTTAGCCCATGAGGCAGAAATAAAAATTAAGAGTAGCATTTCACCTCCAGAATCCAGAATAAGCACTTGAATTAAAAAAATAAAGGAAACTGAATATTTAGATATTATTACTTTCTCCCCAGGCATTCACTTTTATAACACACAACAAATATTTATTGGTCCTTAATGACCAATTACCTTCTTAAATTACTAGACATTTTTTAATGCATGAATTAGAAATTTTCACCTTTAAAGGGAAAGTAGAACTCTCTGATGAAAGAATTGAGAAGCAGCTCTGGAAAGTTTGATTCATATGATTTTGCAGTTTTAGACCGCAGGTTTGGAGGATTGTCGTTTTCATTACCCCATGACATGAGATGCTATTCTTACCTATCTGTCTCTACCACAGCCCCTCTACGTTCTATGCCAGCTAGAAGCATTAAACAAACCAACATCTAGGAGAAGATGCTCTAAAAGCAGCTGATACACATTGGTTGAGATGGATGGTCTAGGTGTTTATATTTGTACATTCTAAAATCTATCTAACCAAATCAGATCACCCCAGTAATGTGCATGCTTTACATGCATACATGTCCCCTTAATATGTAGACAGGGCTCAGGGAAAGGCATTCATTTGGTCCATTAATTAATTTCCTAGGAGAGGCAACAACAGGGACTACACAAAACAAAGTGACAGGGACAATACTTTTTTTTTTTTCTGGAACTCCTGCCAGTGAGAGGTGAAGACTCAAAGAAACTACTCTGTAGCAGCCAACATTCATGTAAAAAGCTGTTGCTTCCTGGTACAGAAACAAGAAGATAACTCAAGCCTAACCAGAGAAAGAAGAAACATCATGTGCTCCTGTAGGCCTTCCTCTGGCCGCTCATATTTGAGGCGGGTCTGTTCCAAAGCAGAGACAGCCGGCAGGTACTGCATGAGAGCACCTTTAATTTGCCCTCAGTAATCTCTGCACAATTACCTCTCCTGAATGAAACCATCTTGGATATGGACAAAAGTATGGAGGACAGTGACTTAATTTTTTGATTAAAAAAAGAGCAAGCAAGAGAAAGAAAATGATTTATAATAAGTCTATGGGAACATTCTGCACCTATCTCTTTTCTGATTAGAGAGGTGGCATGAATCCTGGCTCATTAGGCAGAAGTAATGAGCCAGTCTATATGCCATCTCTAATTAGAGAAAAGATACAGTAGATACAACTGTACCTATAAATTGATAATATAAAGATAAAAAAATATTTAAAAATATGCTTTTGCTTCTGAGCTCAATGTCCAGAATAAAAGAAGAAAATTGTACTAATAAATAAGTAACATTTGAAATAAACTCTTCTCCAATGACATGTTTTTTAATCAGGTTTTTTTTTCAGCTTTAAAATGAGTATCATCTTCAGTCCACACTGTCTTATGAAGCATTAATTCAACATTGACTATGCTGAAGTAGAGTAGAAGCAAGTCGTTCAATCCCACAGTGCACTGTGGACAAATTTATGGCACTATTGAATACTTTGAGCAACACTTGGGGCAATAAAACACATTTGGAAGTACTAATGGGGATTAAATATTGAAATAAGTCTTGTAAGATTTAATGTGTTATTAAAAAATTCTGCATGCAGAGTGCTTTATAAAATTCTTCCATATACTAATTACTCAAACTAAGTTTCTAAGCATATAAGATCCTTAGCAACATTACTTCTTCACAAAAGCTAGTTTGATATAAGAGCATATACAATTTACAGCAATAGAGTTTTTATAGACATTTTATCTTTTGGTCTTTGAACAACTGCACTGAAAGATAGTTATCCTTGCTTCTCAATAAAAAATGTAAATACTCAATAGTTTTCACTTATTAAACAATTACCATAGGACAAGTAATATATCCTACATATATATTTTATCTATAATTATTATAGTATTCCTGCACATTATATACTTATATACCATTTGATAGAATAGAAAACTGAAAAATAAAAAGGCCATTTATTTTGAGCAAAGACAAACAACTGGATTGTAATAAGTCTTACATTTGTTTGACATCAGAATTTCAAAATTTAACTGTAGAGTTTTAGAATTTATTTTTTAATCAAGGTAATGTTGGTTTACACCCTGCATGCAAGAAAGACATGATTCATGCTCTTTCAAATATATATTACCATAACATGTCCACCATCCAAGTACCAATAACCCTCCACCACAATGTACTTCACCTCCTCCCACCTTTGCTGCCACACCTTCTGATAATGCCAGTTACACAGTCAGAATCTGAATGTTTATTTTGGTTTAGTTTTGAATGTTCTTTGCTTTGTTTCTTTGCAATTTGTATGAGTGAAATCCAGTGTTTGTCTTTCTCCTTCTGACTTATTTTGATCAGCATCATCCCCTCCAGTTCTATCCATGTTGTCTCAACTGGCAAGATTTTATCTTTGCTATGACTGAGTAGTATTCCTTTACATACATGTACCAGATCTTCTTCATCCATTCAATTTTCCTTGGGTACTTAGCTAGTTTCCAAACCTTGGCTATTATAAAAAGTGCTGGATTGAACATAGGAGTGCATGTTACCTTTCCAAATTAGTGTTTTTGTATTTTTCAGATAGATATCTGGGGTGCAATTGCTGAATTATATCGTAGATCTATTTTTAATTTTTTGAGGAACATCTGCACTCTTTTCCCATAGAGGCAGGATCAGTTAATTCCCACCAACAGTGTATGAGGGCCCTTTTTTCCACATCCTCACCAACACTCGTTTCTATTCTTCTTGATATAGGCCACTCTCAAGGTGAGAAGTGATACCTCCCTTTGATTTCAATTTGTGTTTTGCTAGGAAGTCAAAATGAACATTTTTTCATGTTACTGTTGGTCATCTTTATGTCTTTTTGGAGAAGTGTCTATTTGGATCTCCTGCCCATTTTCTGATGGCTTATTTGTTTGCTATTGTTGAGTTATATGAGCTCTTTATAAATCTTGGATACTAACACTTGTCAAATGTATGATGTGTCAATTGTTTTCTCCCATTTCATTTTAACAATAGTTTCTTCTGTTGTGCAGATGCTTCCTAGTTTGATGTAGTGCTGTTTGTTTACTTGCATTTTTTCAGTCTTTTTGTTTGTTTGTTTTCTTTGCCATTAGAGTTAAATGCCTAAGACATCACTGAGGTCAATGTCATGGAGTATGTGGTTTATGTTTTTGTCTATGTATTCAGGTCTTAAATCTAAGTGTTTAATCCACTTTGAATTAATTCCTGTCTATGGTCTGTGACTGCAGTCTAATGTCATCTTTTGAAAGTTTTCCCAACACCACTTGTTGAAGAGACATCCCTTTTTCTAGTGTATGACCCTGGGTCTTTGTTTTTATTACCAGTCCACATACGTGTGTTTTTATTTCTGGGCTCTCATTTATCTTCCACTCATCTGTGTGTCTATTTTAATTCTTATACCGTAATGTTTGGTCAAAGTTTAGGGTAATATCCTTCTGATATCAGGGTTTGCAGGTGTCCTAAGGACATAAAAATTATTAAAGTACAAAAGAAAACTAGTAAGTTCAACTTAATTAAAATTAAGAACGTCTGTTGATCAAAACATATCATTAAGAAAATGAAAATATAAGCCACAGACAAGAAGGTGATATTTGAAATCTATCCATCTGTCAAAAAAAATCATATTCAGAATACCGGAGATCCCATAAAAAAGAAATGGCAAACTATTCAACTTACGAATCAGCAAAAAATTCTTAAATAGGCATTTCACAAAGGCACATAGTCATATGACCAATAAGTACATGAAAAGATTCTTAGTATCATAAATCACCAGGAAATGCAACACATACCAGAATGACAAAGATAACACATGACAATACTAAATGTTAGTACTTCTCAAGTATCACAGGTTGAAAGACCCACTTTGAAAAACCGGTGAAAAGTATTTTCTAAAGCTAAACATACAACCACATACACTATATCTAAGTCTCACAGGCATGGAGCTTAGCAAAAGGAATCAGAACCAAGAGCACCTAATGCATGATTTAATTTTCAAGTGAAAGTTCAAAGACAACACTAATCGATAGTTTTAGAAGTCTTTATTGACACCCTTCTGTGTTTACCATTAGAGTTGGTATCCATTAGGAATGTCTGAGATATAGGAAATGTTCTGTAGCTTTTTCTGGATGACAGTTACATTGGTATATGCACAGATTAAAAACTCATCAACTGTACTCAATATTTATGTACTGTGTTGCTTGCATGTTTTGCCTTCATTAAAATTTTTAAATAAAATTTTAAGTTTGTATAGAGCAAAATCATCAAGCCAACTTAAATCTGTACAATATAGCAGTGACATAAATAATCTTTTACAATAAATAAGATTCTAGAGCATAAAAACGGATGCAACATGAGCAAGGCATTCACAAATGAAATGCAAGTGATCGAGACACATGGTAAACTACTCTAACTCACTAACAGCCAAATAATTCTAAGGCAGCAACCAACCATAGTCTTAAATAAGAGTAATGGAAAGATGAAAATAACTAGATAATTTGTAAGGTCAGTATTTAAGGAAGCAAGGACTTGCCTATGTTTTTAAATAAGGCTGTAAATTTTCAGAACCTTTCTGTAGATAGTCTATTATTACGCATTTGGAGAATCTTTCTAATATGTATTAATATATAAAATGATCATTACTTCAACCTAGCTATTCAACTTCCATGGATTTATGTTAGGGAAATTATTATAGCAATATATAGCATTACATATCAATATGGTTTAGTATTACAAGGCATAATTATTCATTCTTTCAACAAATATTGAGCAACTACTATGGGCCAGATGCTAGAATAGCAGTAATGCTTTTCATGACATTACTTCATTTGATCATAACTATGGAACGTTATTATAATCATCATCTTAAATTTAGGTTAATGACAGTGTAAAGAGTTGTTGTAGGTTACATAGCAAGTGAGGAAACAGGATTTGAACTCAGGTAGATTGACACCAAAGTACAAATCTAGAGGAACTGTACAATCAGTTTTTCAAATGCATATATAATATATATTATATATTATATATAATTATATGTATATTATATATTATATATAATTATATGTATATTATATATAATATATAATTATAATTATATATAATATAATATATATTATATAATTATATTATATATGCATACTAAATAAGGAAATAGATAATAGATACAGAAATATGGACATTATCTAATAAATAACTGCTCACAATATTGAGCATTTCTAATGTTTCAATACAATGCGAAGACCTTGATTAAAAAGCTGATGTTACAACTACACAATTGCTCACAAGACAGCTATTTCAAATGAGAAGGTATATTAACATGAAATGCTGTCTATAACATTTGGAGAAGTATCCATTTTTAGAGGACTCAGAGGAAGGATAAGTATTACTTCACTTTTTGACTATAATTATATAGCCACCTCTTTAGCTATATATACTAAAACTCTACAATGGTATAAAATAGTAACTTTGTCTAAGAAGGTAAAACATTAAAAATACTTTCTATTCAGAGAATTTTGTACTGTTTAGATCTTATGATGAACATTCATTGATATAATAAATATCTATATTTTAAAGTGTAGGAAATTGTGCTAGTTATTGTGCTAATTATTTCAGGATGAGTTTGTATTATCTTCTTAAACTATATGGTCCATTTTCATTGTTAGAGTTACAACATAGGACCACCATAAAACCAATTCATCCCAAGTTGAATATAATATCTCAGCTTCTGCCTGCTACTTTGTCCTGCTTTAACAATAGCCTTGACATTAACCCCAAACCAGAAAAAGAGAAAGAAAATACAGTTTGTCACATATGTTTCTTACCTGAAAAATCAACCATAACTAGACATTCTAGTTTTCAAGTTTCCCTGATACAGTGGGCTGAGTAGTGGCTAACAGAGGGTTACTTCTAACTGGAACCTGTGAGCTCTAATCTTATTTGAAAAAAAGGACTCTGCTGATGTCAGAATCTCAGCAGGACAGTTTACTGGATTAGTGAGCCCCCACACCTAACTAACCAGACATATCCTACTCCCCTTTTTGCTGAAAGGGGAGAAGACACAGGGCAAAAGGCAACCTGGAGAGGGAGGCAAAATGCAGAGTTTGAGCAGTTAGAAGCCACCAGAGAGGAATGGAAGCGATTCTCTTAGAGCCTCCAGAAGGAACCAAAAATGAAGTCTATGAGGTAGACTTCTGGCACTAGAACCACAGGAGGATAAATTTCTCCATCCCATTAATGCAAACTTATTTCAGCAATACTAGTAAACAAATACACCTAGATGTTTTAACATGGCATTTTTTGGACACTTCTTGAAACAATGAAATTGGACAATAAACAATTCTCTGAATTAAAAATCTTACCATTTAAACTCTGTCCTATTTGCAAAGGACCAGAGGCCAAATCTGTAATTGGACCACTTAGTGTTCTAGCATCAAAATCTGTGTTATCCTCCTCCACACCATTGATGAAGAAACTGATTTTTATCTGATGCACCTGTAAGAAATTACCACCATTATTAACGGTATAGCCTTTTAGTTTATAAAAACTACATTATAGCAGTTTCTCTCCGAGTCTCCTCTTTCTCCAGTTGGCAAGGCTGAACACAGTTTAATGGCTCAGTGATATATCTACGTGTTTATATATCTAGATATAAAACTAACCACTGTCATTTTATGCTGTGATAATATCTACTCAGGTATTCACAGGTTTATACAACTCTGTAACATACATGTATCATCTCTAACTGCCATGTCTTCAAACATCAAATAAAAAAAATAAGGACAGGTTGTTTCCTTATTTTATTTATTTATTTTAAAGATTTATTTATTTTATGCATACAAGCTGGGGTACAGGTCAGAGGTGTGGGGCGGTGTGAAGGTTCACCAGAGACAGAGTGGGGAGCAGAACAGGCAGATCGACAGAAATACACTGCTGAGCGGAGCAGCGGGCAAGGCAGGAGAGGTCTGCCGCGCCATGTGGGAATCTTCCCTGCAGGGCTTTGAACTCACATCGCCGCTGTGGACAGCTTCACAGCACAGCGCTTAACCGCTGCGCCACGAGGGAGGCCCCTGGGTTGTTTCTTTAAATACTAGTTAAATTTGTTTAACCATATCTGCAAATAGACATAAATTAATACAAAAAGTGAAATACAAATTATGAAATACCTCTTGCCAAGTTTCACTTTCTTAGGTGTTAGTGTTCAGTTGGCAATTTTCATCTGCACTGCCCCCAAATTACATAAAAATTTGGCTGTCACATTCCAGATGCATTAGGCCATCTAGCAATTCTATACCAGAGGTCGGTTAGTAAACTTTATGTAAATAGCCAGAGAATTTTTTATAATTTACAAGCCAAATAATTTGATTTTTTAAAAAATATTTATTTAAGCATACATGACCTGGGGTATAAGCCAGAGGTGTGTGGGGGCGGGGTGGGGGCGGTGAGAGGATTTACCAGAAATAAAATGAGGAGCAGAACAGGCAGGCTGACTGAAATACACTGCTGTGGGGAGCAGTGGGTGAGGCAGGAGAGGTCTCCTGCGCCATGTTGGAAGCTACCTGGCTGGGGATCAAACTCATGCTGCAGTGGCTGAGGACAGCAGGACAGTGTCATCCTGATGAGACTTAACCCACTGCGCCACCACGGAGCAGTGATTTGATTTGATTTTGTAGTCCAACCAGGAAAGGCCACCGTTACTCAACACCACTTTTGTTAACAGAACAGCAGCCAAAGCATCCACAGAAGATACAGATGTGAGTGAGAGTGGATGTGCTCCAATAAGACTATTTATATAAAGGGACCTCCCCAGTGGCTCAGTGGTTAAGCACTGTGCTGTGGAGCTGATGGCAGCAGCGACACGAGTTCGAAATCCGACCAGGGAGATTCCCACATGGCACGGCAGACCTCTCCTGCCTCGCCCGCTGCTCCCCTCAGCAGTGTATTTCTGTTTATCTACCTGTTCTGCTCCCCACTCTGGTGAACCGTCTTGCCACACCATGCCTCTGGCCTATACACCAGCTTGTATGCATAAATAAATCTTCAAAAAAAAAAAAGGCTATTTATAAAACGAGCTGGCTAGATTAGTCCTAAGGTTGTCGGATTGTGGGTTGCACCCTAGAAAGTTACAGAATTTTTGTTTGTGTGACATCATCTCTGATGAGCAAATTCAAAGTTTTATGTAGGCTATTTTGTAGGTGGAATCCAAACAATCTTCACTGATGGCATTTCTGAATAAACTCATCGGTTGTTTTGATATCAACTTTGGTCACTACAAATAGTTTCATTCAAGTGCTATTAAATGTAAAAAAGAATCACTCATCCTCTAATTAGTAAAGGGGCTAAAATTGCAGACAATAGGCTTGGGTGAGGACAGGAGAAGGGAATGAAAAAGTGAATGTCTTGCAGATAGATGTTAACATTTTAGTGCAATTACACATCAAACCATAGCACTCACTATGCTATTCTATCAAAAGCCCTCATAAAAATTGATGAAAGTAACTATTTGTGAGTAACTGCCTTAAAAAAATCACTTTTAGAAACCCACTCCTCTCAAAAACTAATTAATTGATTAATTAAACCCTGGGATTTAACATAAAGACTAGGGAATCTCAATTCTTCAAAAAGTTATCCATATGAGTTTTCTCCCTTCTAACCAAATTGCTTTCATTTAAACCTTGCTCTTTCTTGAATCCACTGACCTAGTGTTACAATTTATTTATTACAAAACAAAGCCTTAACATAAAAACCTAAAATTATACCCCAACTCCATGTGGATCAGGATAGATACCTCTCTGCTGGGTAGTGGGGCTGCATGGTTTTAGTTTCGAGTTTTTTTTCTTTTTTTGCATTCCATTTTTTACAGCCTGTTACTGTCATTTGGTGTTTGACTGTTATCATTATAAAAGATACAGGCTTTTCTACTTTGTTATTTGTAGCATTATCTCATGTTTTACAACATCTTTGCGCAACATGCAGGCACATGAAATATAACTCGTGAAAAGTTCTCGATGGTATTAATGCATAAAAAAGAATGTGGTTCCATCTCTACTGTCTTTACCCAGCCAAAAGCTGATGAACAGCCAATTTTCCTTTATCACATTAGCACAGCCATGAGGGAAACACATTTGTTCTAGTCAGCTACACTAAAGATACTATTACCAATCTAACATATACATGTTTTATATCAGCAGTATTCTCAGAGCATGAGAGAGCCAACAATATATTAACACTAGCATGACAGTTTATTTAAGAAAAGAAAATTGTCTCTGTAGAGGGACAGAAGTTAGAAATGTATGGCGAAAGCTCAGTGTCACTGTTCTAATAAAGGTAATAATTCTTAGGCTTTCTTTATAGCAGGTAACACTCCTGTGACAGTTCTGTCATATCATTCAAATAAAAATGTTGTCTTTTACAAGTTTAAGTGCACCTTTATTTTGAGTCAGATAGAAAGCATGCTTTTGATTTTCTGTATTCACTGTATTATATCTGTAGTCAAGAGTTCAGGACCTTTTTTTCTTTTTTTATCAACTCATCACATATTTGCTTAGTAGGAGGATTCAGTGTCCCTGCAGTGAATTCCAGAAGGATGGTCTCACTTTGGTGGTACTTATGAAATGAATAATGATGACCCCCAGCCACTCTTTCCCTTGCCCCCTCCCCTACCAACCACCTTTCTATAAATAAGATGAAATCTTTTTCCATGTTCTGTGCCATGTTTTATATTCCAAGATTCTCTAAAACTACTTTGCAATTCTGGTCTGGGGCTCTATCACAATGAAACTGTGAAGACGAAAGGGGCTTTTCACAATACCTCATTCTGACGATCCCCTTGCCAGTTGTTTGGGGGAATAGGAAAATATAGGATGGAATTTCTGATTTGTGAAAAGAAAGCCTTCTGCTAAAGTCAACTGCCCACCTAGCCCATTCTGCATCCCTATGAGGTTTAGAGGCATTTGTACATGTTTATTGGTGTCTCTCGAAGGAAGAAACTGACAAAAATCAGAAGTTGTAGAAAAATTTAAATCCCCTTATTAGAGGTCCAAAAACACTCAGGCAAAGGCAGAAAGGGAGCAGATCACTTTTAAGCCTTTGTTCTCTTGGGGTTTCCTATGCTATTGTCACCATTTTTCAGGTCAAATTTGTGTCCCCAGGAGTCCAAGAGCAGAATGGATTTAAGATAGGTGTGGTAACATATAAAGAGGTGTGAACCTGTGCCATTGAAGCACCTGGTTAGAGGGGGATACAATTCAAAATTCCAGAAAGTTGCACAATAGTTGAGAAACTTGGAAGGGAAAAAGATAGTCAAATCCATGTAGATTATACTATTTGGACACAATCACCTGTCCCACCGAGATGCCAGTCTTTTTTACCATCCTTCTCCTGTTGGCCACCAACAACCAAGAGAAACTGCTAATATGGGCTAGAAAATAAACAGAGTAGCCTGTTGCCTTCCTCCAAGGAGAAATAGCTTTACTATTAGCTATGGTCTTCTAATTTAAATATAATTCAACAAAGCATTAAGCCAGTATCCACCATGATTCAATAGAATGATGACAGAAAAATACAGCCAGGGTCCTTTGTCTCAAGGAAGTTTTGTGTGTGAAACAGCAGAATAATTGCAATATACTAGGTAGTCTATGAATTATTGTAAATGATGCTGGTAGTTTTTGACTGCAATCCTGACTTCTTATGCCATTAGTGAAGGGCACTCTTTTTCATGGAATTTCAAGGGACCTCTCTCAGAGGTCATGTCTTGGTTCCTTCATGTGGGCATGAATGTTTTTAGATCTGTTCTGTAGCACTTGCCTTCCCAGATCCAATCTACAAGTTGGGACTCGTCTTCAAGCAAAACCTACTATGCATTTTGAATACCACCTTCTTCATAGATTTAATACAAAGTGACTTGGCAACATATCTTGAGTTCAAAATCACGTTCAAAAGATGATGATGGGTGATACAAGTATAAAGAACAACATTTTGAAAGCTGAGAAATTAAACAAGAAAACCTCTTTGCTATAAACCCAAAGAAAAATTTTATGGAAGAAAAAAAATGTCTTGGACTATCTGTAATAGATATTATCCTGACATGCAATTTCTATTTCTAGGTTACAGAAGGATTTGCATAAAAGATTCCACTATTCCAATTTATGATTTTTAAGCATAAAGAAGGAAATTTTGTCCAAAAATTCCATAGGGTTATTTAAAATATCACATATAATTGTAGACACCACCTGAGGGCATGCAACATGGCCCTCCTGTGCTTACTCTCCCAAACCTGTGTTCGTCTGGGGACTTTCTTCCCTCCTTTCATCCAACCTTATTTCTAACAGTCACCTGGGGTCAGCTGGTGGGATCCCCTCACCATCTGATGATCATACAATGCTGACTTTCAACCCCATATTTTATTCAAGCTGTTTCACTGGTTTGCCTAAATGTGGGGCATTTTTCAAAGTCCACAACAGATTTGTTATAATCACCATTTAAAGACAATGAGACAGAATCAAGAAGAATCAAAAATGAAAACATTACATCAGTCAAGGTCATGTAGAAGGTTGACAGGTCCCAGAGCCTGTTTTAAGCAATTTTAATTGGCCAGTTTGCATTGTGAAGTCACAACCATCTAGTTTATCAAATCCAATGAGTGTCTCCACTGTGACTCTCCCCAGGGCTGATGAGCCAAGTTGTGTGTGAATATCTCCCCCACTGAGAGGGGTGAGAACATTGCCATCTGCCTGGCACTGAGCTTGCCCACTTCTCACACTGACCCTTTGCAGCGTTAAGATCCCAAAGTGAGAGCCAAGAGGTCTACACCCTTATTCTGCTTCTGTAGACTCTGGGAACAATTTCTTTGAACAATTTTTACTATGATAAAGGGTTGAACTGAAAATGTCTCTTAATACCTTCGATTCCTAAATTCCTGCTCTAAGTGCTGAGACCACACTGCACGATCTAATCCTATTCCCATGTGAGAGTTCACACAATTATAGAGAAGCCATCCTTCTCCAGAGCCTTCTTCCGGACAAAGGCACTTCATTTCTGCAGTTTTCTGAATATGACATGGTTCGGAGTCCCTTGTCTTAAAATGTAACTCCGGAAATACTACAGTCTCTACATGTGGGCTGACTCGCCATACTGAAAAAGGCTTATCACTTTAAACATAGCCCAAAAGTCCGGGCTTGGTATCTGACAATGATGTCATGCAGGTAAAACCTATATATTAAGTAGAGCTGAGCAGTCACTAAAACACTTAAGTTTTCTGATATCACAGTGGAAGCACATCCCCCGTCCTCTCCATAGGCAGTTTTGTGGCCCAGGGACAGAGATTTATATTTATCCACATTATATTTCATCTTGTTAGATTCAGTCCATTGCTCCAGGCTGTCAAAATCTTTTTGGACGCTGTGTCTGTCACCCAATGTATTTACCATCCTCCAAGGTTTGTGTCATTTGCAAATTGGATGAGCACGCCCTACATGCTGGGCAGAAGCTCAATAAATACTGATTGATTGACTAATTGATACTCCAAAAATAAAACCACCAGCGGCATCTACACTATGTTAAATGTGAATCAAGAAAGAAAAGGCACCATTTCCTAACAGATGAAATGTGTCACGCAGGGATTCTTCACCTTTGCAGAGTGACCTTGTCTATAAAGGTGACTTTTTGTATTGTTATATAATTACAGATACTCCAGTCTACTGAATTAAGCTGTATTTATATAAACAACATGAAAAAAGAATGGAGGCACTTATTCAGGGAAAGTTACTTCGGCAGAAAATCAGATGGTTGCCCACAGATACCCGGCATGTGCCTGTGTTCTTGCAGTCAGCTGGTTTCACAGAGTAACCGCCATGGCTTCAGTCTCTGTGACCACAGGGAAGATGCACCAGGGAAATGACTTCATGCAGAGATATGTCCATCCAACGTTTTCTTGCTTCTATTTTTCACTTCCCATGAGCTCAGATGTATTATTTCAACCCCAAATTCTCTCCCTAGCCCCTACTCCCACCCTCTCCCCTCTACTACACACACACTCACTTCTGCTTTCTCTGAGTAACTCAGGCAAGTCTGGCCCTTAGCAATCTGTGCCTATGTGCATGACATTTCCACCCTGGGCAGGATGCACTGGATTTGCTCAGGTCCCCTTGGTATCTATGAAAGCTCTCCCTGTAAGGCAACCTACAAATAAGCCACCAATTTAATCCAGTTGTGGAAATTTAACATGGGAGTGTAAGCTGGTCCTTTCTTGATTCTTGAAGTGCAACTTTCATGGCCACCTCTTCTCAAGCTATTAAATTACTCTCCGCTTCAATATGCTATTTACACATTTATAAGATGGAAAATCTGCCAATGGTCTGATTTATTTCTGATTTCCTAGAAAATGGGGACATTTTCTAGAGATACTGTCCACAAACATTTCAGGTGCAATTCCAGATTTAAGAACATTTTTCAGTGCACAAATCATAATATTCTATACTCTTGATTATCTCAAATGGTTTATTTTTCCATTTTATCCATACAGAACACATGGTTTCCAAGTAATTGTTAGAATCAGCAATAAAACTCCTTAGTGACTATTTCAATACTTTATACTGAAGTTTCAATTTGTCACAACTATAATTTCTTCTCCTTAAAAGCCAACTCTTATTTTGTCTTTTGTGTATGAAGACAGTCGTTCATCATACCTTCATTAAAAACCATAGCCTTTTTGAAAAACAGTTCTGTTGCCTGAATATTTATTGTGCACAGTATGCTATGCTAAGGGCCATGCTACACATTAGAGATCTATAAACAGTCTTTTCTCAAGATGGCAGCCCCAAGATTTGTGCTAAATCAAAAGCAGCTCTCATCCCCCCACTGCAAGGTGACCTCCAATGAGTCCTTCCTGTGAGTCAAAGCTAAATTCCACAAAGCCTGACCCTACCACATCTGGCCCTTGTCACCTTTGGCTCAGTCCCTATCATATGTCTCCCTGCTCTCTGTGTGGAACACCACCATCTCCAAACACTTCAGCACTATTTCCCTTGGGTCTTGGTATTCTCTATCCCCTCCCTTGATGTTCTTCCTCCGACACCTGCTGATCTCATCCCCCCTAAATATTTCCTCAAATGTCCAACTAGCTACCCTATCTAAAAGGGTCACCCAATGCTTGCTAACATTCTTAATTGATTATTCTCTTTATCCACACCTAACATAATGCATATTTTATTGATTTGGCAGTACCAGGCATCTACTTTATTTGAGATATCTTTCATTTTTATTTTTTTACCTTTATAGAAATGTCAATAGAGGGACCACTGGTCCATCACAAATGTAAACTCCCTGACGCAGGTTTCCCTTTGCTTCCTTTTGCTGTCATCTTCACCACTGGCCCCTCATTCCCCAGCATAGGAATTCACAACTATTTGGAACTTTCTAGATCATCACTGCATGGGTAAAGACTTACGTCTTTGAAGGATCTGTAAAAATTGGTCAAGTGTAAAAGTGGCAGAAGACAGGGAATAAGAGGACTGTAGAAGAAGAGAAAAACAAGAAAATGAGGAAAGGCTTAAAAGATACCCCAGCCCCCCCTTAATGTTGCTTTATCCCCATTTTTTAAATTTATCTTCCTTTGAATGTGTGGACTTGAATTTACCTTTCTCACTTTCCACCAAATCTGTCAGGATTCTAATCTCTTTAAATTGTAGTGACAAAGATGCATATCAGCAGACCAAATTATGTCTGAAGGAGGATCCTAAAAATGTGGCCACTGGATTTCTGTTTACACTCCAGGAGGTGGGTCACAGCACCACTGAGGAGAGATGTGAACTCACTCCTGACCCAAAGTCAGAAGGGCCATCAATCAAACCTGCCTGTGTAGACAGATATATAGGAAATCATTTCTGTGTGCCTCCAAAAACCAGACCCAGTGCCAGTACTCAATTGACATCTTAAAGATTCTGAGCAGTAATTTCTAAGTTGAAAGGGAGCCCTGCCATGTAAACAGAACAGAGGCAAAATGCCTACCTCCGCTCTGCTTGAGTTACACCTACTAGAATTTTCACCCAGGGTGGAATATTCCATTACATTATTAATGAATGACTTAACTCATTTTACAGTCTTAATGGAAATACTTGCTTTCCCAGAAGCACCTGTCTTCTAGTTATTCTGCATCCTCTTAGCTCTTTTCAGCTCCAAGACTGCTGAGCAATATTTACTAAAAATGTGTCTCATAAACTGAGTGAAGAAGAGTTCAAAGAGAAAATGTGATTCTTTTACCCTCCTTTAGAAAACTGTATCATGAAATCAGATGTGAATGGCTTTATCTTTAAGACATTCTAAAACTGAGAATAAGGTTTTCATGATGACCTTATTTAAAGGTGATGCTCTCTGCCCGAGAGCCAGGAGATAGTAATTGTCTAAGCAGTTTCTTTCCTCAAACAGTAATGGAGAAGCACACACATTTAATTTGTTTTAGACAACAGGAATGACAGTAGCAAATATATACTCTTTAAGGTATGGATCGTATCAGCCCTAAAAACAAAAATACATATTTATGGGTCAAATATTAAACATTTAGGAAAAATTTCCTTTTTCTTACCCTTATACAACAATACAAAACTAAGTTGATACTATCAATATGGCCAAAATAAATGAGTGTTTTTATTATCATCTGAAAAACTTCATACTAGCAATTGGATTATCAAATATAAGTGGCTGTCTTGAAAATAATATTCATTTTATCTTTTTATAATTCATTTTATTTAGAACTGAGTAAGTTCTTATTTCTTCCTAGGCCATTTACTCCCAGGTAAGCATCAGATATCAAAAAACAATCGATAAATTGGGTGGGGATGTGTATTTAGAACAGTTCATTTCTTCTTGCAAAGCCTGGGTCACCTTTCTCCTTAACAGTTGGTGGGTCTCAAATGTGAGATTAGGAAAAAAATTCTGGGTGGGAGAAACATCTGCATGTTCATTTTACTTATGAAATAGAAAGGTAATGAGTTTATAACTGCTTTCAGGATATTTTAGAAAAAGCAGATAAAGAATGAAAGTAGATATTAAGAAGTGAAACAATTTTAAAATAGTGGGAATTACTAGGGTTATCATAGCTAATATAAAAGCAGCACAGTTCTCTCCACTGTGTCTCACATAATACCTAATGACCTGGGCATCTCACCAGTATTTGCTATCGCCTAATAGGTGTAGTGATGGGCATTTGTAAATTAGGTCAACTTCCCACCTGTGTTAATGTCATTTGGTGGTCTCTTACGTCCACCTTCTACAAAGTCACTTTTTGAATCATGTAAAGTTCCTCCATTTAAGTTGAAATGTTAGGATTTAGAGTTTTTCCTAGCATGGATCTTAAGGATAAGGGAGGTAGGATTAGCTTGAATCTTTGTTACTCAGATCTTAGCTTCTTTAGTGCCACCTCGGAGATGCCCACATAGTCCCAAATAATCATCTGATAACTTTCTAGCATATCATCCTATTCTAACTCTTTGGCTACTGCTACTTTTCTCTTGGTATATTTCTGCTTAGTTTTTGCTCTCCTACCACCCACCCCTGCACATGTGTGTACACACGCTCACTCACACGACAGTCTCAGCTCTGAGCGGTTTACTGCCTCCATTCCAGCACCAAGCATTTTTGAGTCAAAAACATGTCTTCCACCCGAACGCAGCTTCATCCATGACCTCTGATGTCCCCACAGCCCTATCCATTCTCTCTGTTCTCATCTCTGACACACCTATCAAAGGGGGTGTTGGATCTGCTGGACGTGTCTCTCTTCACTCCAGACTGAATCCAGTATCTGTCTACAGGACAGCTCATTTTGTGGGCACCAGGCCCCATTTTTTCCTAGTAGCAGCTTATTGTGTTACGGCCCAGAGGTCACTTCTGTGCCCCCATCTGAGGTCAAATGTCTCCACTGTGTGCTCTCTAATGACAGGGATGAGTAGGAGACACTTACTCGGGCCACCACGCCCACTGCTGCCTGCCGAGGCTCCGTGGCCTCCTACCCCCGGAAGCCGGCAGCTCTGTGCTTCGGTGCCAAGGCTCTGCTCTCCTCGGTCTCAGCTTTTCCTCCTGTGTGTTGTGCTCTGGGCTTTCTTTGGCTGTCTCATCTTCTTTCTGCTTTCCTAGATTCCTAAAATCATATCATCATATTCTATTCTTTTCTATACCTCACAGAAGTAGCATTTTTATCAGCGGCTGGTGGGTATGAACTGCAAGTCCCTTTGCTTAGCGGAAAACAGCACAGTTCTGATCCACTAACAGTAGGAGGTGATTATGGGTGCTGGCTCAGCACCACATTCCTAGTGCACTTGAGCTCTTCTTGAGCCTCCACGTTACCACCAGGCTTCACTCTCTCGAAGTCAGTGTCTGAGTCATTTACACCATCAGACCAGCCAGATGACAGCTTTCTCAAGGATTTCTCTGAGGAACCAGAGACTTACAAGGGGAGAAAAGTGTCATTCCAGCTGAATCCAACCATTACACCAATTGACCTGAAAGCTAGAAAGGCTCTATTTCTCTAAGGAAAATAAAACAATTGAAAAGCTTGAGTATCCAATCAAACAAATTACATTTACCTCCCTAGAGGACTAACCACTTGTGCTCTAGCCCGAGTCTAGAAGGAATATATATTTTCTAGCTGAAGAGGCTGCAATGAAACAGAAACCCAAACAAATAAAACTAAGATATAATTGAACTGAGGAGCCACCTACAGGTAAAAACTCAGTCTTATTTGAAATAACATTTTATGTGAACTTGAATTCAGGCACTCTCATTTAAACTAGATATTTATGGAATTCAGAGGAAAATGTTTAAGGAATTCTAGCTTTATTTCAGGTTTTCATTAATGATATGCAAGGAGGCAGACCATTAGTCTATTAATGAAATCTGTGGATGGCACTGAATTGATAGATATTGTTAAAGTCAGCAAGAAACAAGATAAAAAGAAATGTAAGAGGTTAGACTGGGCAGGAACTGAGTATGAGATTCACTCTATTTAAATAGAAGTCATTCTGAGCACATATTTTAAATAACTTCTCCTTCCAAGTTGCTCAAAATATTTATGAGCATTAACCACCGCTATCCTGTATTTACTGGGGAGCAACACTGTCCCAGAAACCAGGCAGAAGACAACCAGACTCTTAAAAAAACAAAAAGATCGTTAAGTGTCAAATGCAGAAGACAAAACACTTCTAGGAAGTATGCAAGAAAACCTGTGTTTGTGTGTTTTCATTTGATATCAAAAGTTTTAAAAATATTTCTATTCTGAAGGAAATTTCAGTTATCTTCTGAACTGTAGGAGAATTTAGTAAAGGCTAAGTTTGAGTACATCTGTGGAGAAAAAAGAGTATCAGTTGACTTCAGCGTGCGACAAAATGAAGAAAAAACCAGAATTGCTGGGTTAGTTCCAGTTTTTAAAAACAATTAGAGGAGAGTGTGCTAAGTAACACATCCATCACCACTGGAAGAGAAGACAAGTGGATCACGAGACGCAGGGTGGAGAATTTTGTTCATGGTAAAAAAGAGGATTTATGAAGAATTTAACAAAGTTGTAAATGTTCACTCATCATTAAAAAAATACACCATTTCATTCCATCATATATTGTATTCCAGAAACATCAAGTTTTGGTGGGAATGCAGAGGAAAAGGAACCCTCTTACACTGTTGGTTGGGATGAAAGTTGATCCAGCCTCTATGGAAAACAGTGTGGAGGATTCCCAAAACATGAAAAGTAGATCTACTATATAATCCAACAATTCCATTCCTAAATAGGTACCCAAATAATAAAAAACTCTAATTAAAGGGGATGTGTGGGGGCCTCTCTGGTGGCGCAACGGGTTAAGTCTCAGCTTATGAAGCTATCCACAGCCACTGCAGCATGAGTTTGATCCCTGGCCAGGGAGCTTCCCACATGGCACAGCAGACCTCTCCTGCCTCACCCACTGCTCCCCTCAGCGTGTACTTCAGTCGATCTGCCTGTTCTGCTCCCCGCTCTGTCTCTGGTGAATCCTCTAACCACCCTACATCTCTGGTCTACACCCCAGTTGTTGTATGCATAAATAAATAAATCTTTAAAAAAATTAAAAAAAAAACAAGGGATGTTTGAATTTCTGTGTTCGGTGCAGCACTACTCATAATAGCCAAATTAACGTAACTTAGGAAACAACCTAAGTGTCCAAAGACAGATGAGTAGATTAAGAATATGTGGTATATATATATACACATGCATGTATACATACACATACACATACACACACATGCATACTGGATATATAATGGATATATATATATATATATATATATATATATATATATGAATATATATATACAAACACATTACACTAAAAAAAAAAAAAAAGACAAACACTTGCCCTTTGTGACATAGATGGAACTGGCAGGGATTAAGCTAAGTGAATTCACTCAGAAGGAGAAAGAGAAATACCAGATGGTATCACTTAAATGAGGAACACAAAGAAACAAAACAAAGGGTCACACAAAACAAAACCAAAAGCAAATCTTAGATCTGATTGTAGAACTGAGGCTACCAGAAGGGGAGAGCAAAGTAGGGAGGGTATGCAATGGACTATGGTAGCAGGACTTTCAGTTCCTTGGTGGTGCGGTGTGGTGTGGTAACATACACTTGAAAGGTGTGAGCCTCTACCTCGGAATCACACAATGTTATAAATCACTATCATTCTTGGCCTCCCCAGTGGCGCAGCAGTTAAGCGCTGCGCTGTGGAGCTGTCGGCAGCGGCGATGCAAGTTCAACACCCAGCCGGGGAGAATCCCACATGGTGTGGCAGACCTCTCCTGCCTCGCCCGCTGCTCCCCTCAGCAGCATATTTCTGATCTGCCTGTTCTGTTCCCCTCTCTGTCTCTGGTGAACCCTCTTGCCGCCCCATGCCTCTGGCCTGTACCCCAGCTTGTATGTATAAATAAAAAATAAATCTAAAAAAATAAAATAAATAAATCACTATCATTCTTTATCAACCTCAATTCCATTTGCTTATCTACCACTATTTGTAGTAGATATCTACCCTGTAACAGATATTTTCTGTATTTGACACATATAAATGAATAAAGTATCTGTCTTCAATAAATTCAAAATTGACTTAATGCAAAATCCATCCATACATACCTTCTAAAAATATACCTATATAAAAAATACCATACAACCCACATGAAAAAATTGCTTTAGGTACACAAAAGAGAAAAAGGGAGAGGGAGATAGAATGTGTTTTACAAAGGAAGTTGAAATGTGTATACAAAATGAAAGAGGGTTGAGAGGGGGACAAGCAGAAAACACGGTGGGAGGACAAGTAGAAAGAGTTTGGATGAAGGGACTTGGAAAACAGAGCAGTTGAAGATCAAGGTGTACAGAAGGACAGCAAGGCTTCCAAGACAAAGTCTAACATGTTTTGAAAGGAAGGAAAATGTGCTCTCTGCAGTGAGTGCCATGATGAACAAAGAATTAAACACAGGAGGTATGTAATCACATTTTTATTTTAGGAAAAAAGTTTTCATTGTGAAAGCTGTTTTGGACACTGAAGTAATTGAACATAGAGGGCTGAGGAAGCAGAGGGGGACAACTGGAGACAGACTGGAACATGAAAAGCTAAAGTTAACAAAGGTTCCTCTTTTCAACTCCCACTATCAAAGCACGTTGTAGAGAACTTTGTTCAGAACTTTAGGGTCATCTTTACTGAGCCTCTCATCTTCAAATTAGTAATAAAATTTCCTGCTTCCCATTATTTTCTCTTATAAATATGTTTTTCTCTTTATTTCCTCCTTCTGCATATGCATTCCATTCATATCGCTCAAGCATATTCTCACAGAAGCTTCCAAACTGATTGTCTTATCTTCTTACACTCATTATTCACATACTGGATGACGCCATCATTCAATCACTTCTTACTCCATTTGAGAAATATTTGTTGAGAACCATATCCAGGCATGAGCACAGCCCTGAGGGACCAGCAGTAAATGTGGTATAAAGTTCTATAGACCAGTGAGTGGGGTAACACAAAGAACCCCAAGTTAATCATGACATGAAACTGAGCACCTCACATTCAGATGAGGCAAGAGATGGCTCATTTGAGCCATCAGCGATGAAGAATTTGATACCAAACGAGTTGATGGAGAAGTAGGAATAAGTTGAATAAATATATATTTTTGGCCAACAACTCTCAGTAAAATAAGACAGGTAGAGTAAAATAAGACAGTCAGGGTCAGAAATAGAAAATAATACAGGAATGCAGTACTACTATTTTGCCCATCAGATTGGGAAAAAGATAATTTCCTGCTTTGAAAAGAATTTGAGGAAGAGGTAGTAAGATTCACTTTTAGTTAAAAGCCTACCTCAGTCCAGTATTTTCTAGTGACACTTTGTCAGTATGTACCCTAACAGAAATTCCCCACACCTGGTGAATGACTCCTGCCTATTCTTCAGAATTATCATGCTGTCTATATGTGGGAATCAACATACAGTCAGGTGAATGTGAAAATGGGTGTTTGGAGGTAACAGAAGGACGGGGGGAATGAAATAAAGGAAATGGTAAGAATATTAGAGTATGTTTTTGTGATGATGCTCGAAACAATGAAAGCAAACACAAAGATCCAAAGACTCAAAGACACACATTGTTTTGTACATGCTTGGGGAGAGCCCTGAAGGCTAGAAGAAGCCTGATCCTTGTCTGAATCCTTCACCCTTCCCTAACTGAAGAAATACCTAGAAGAATATAATTTCAGGGCCTCATTCTAGTATAATATAGTATTAGCATTTAGTATTTAGTATTTAGTTTTAGTATAGAATTTAATTTCAGTGCCTCATCCTTGTCTGAATCCTTCAACTTTCCCTAACTGAAGAAGAAATACCTAGAAGGATATAGTTTCAGGGCCTCATGCTAGTATAGGTTTATTGGCCTAGGAACATGTCCTATGTAACAATTTCATCTTTACTAACTGAGTAACAGTGAAACCCCCCCCTCCTTGACTGTCATGTGTAGATCCCCCCCACCCTACCTCCATCCTTTATGCCCAGGTCCCAAAATACAGGATAAATATTCTGGATCTGTTCTGTGATTCTTTAGAGCTTACAACCATGTAAATTACTCATACTCATGTGACTAAATTGTTTTTCCCCTGCTGACCATCTAATGGCTTTCCAGCCAGAGAAGAACCCAAAGGGATACTGGATTCATTCTGTGCCCCAACACAAGCTTAACGTCATTTCTCAAATATAGAAGATGAAAGTCAAGAAAGGAAGAGCAGAGAATTAACGGCATAAAACTATGGAAGGAGCCTTGTCAATGGTGGGATGTGTATGATAACACAGGGAGGTGGGGTTAAAGGAGCTGCAAGACTAACTGTGGTATAACCTGGACCCTAACTCTGGGCTGAAGGTGACAGAATGTTGGCACAGTCAAACCACCTCAAGTTTTAAAAATAAAGGACTGTTTTCACAGAGGCCCTTCTTTGTTCCAAATGTTTCCACTTATTTCTTCTTGAATATGGAATCATTTTCTCAACTTCCAGTTTCTATTACCTCCAAGCCCCCTTTCAGTTTTCACCTTGCTACCTCCTCCCACGAACTGGAGCAAGACAAACTTGGTAGTCACTCCTGCCCAAATATTCCAGGAACCCCTTGTGCAGCCCTCCAGCCTTTGCACACCCTGCTCCCCACCCAGAGCTCTTCTCTCCCTAATTTTCCTCAGAAAACTTCTGATGCTTAGGTATATGTTAAATACTTTATAGTCTGTGAAATTTCACTGCTATCTGAAGAAACCACAACACACTCCCAACGAGCACAGCCACTCCTTCTGTTTTATAATGTGACATCACCAGTGTTTGTGTCATCTCTCTTCCACTAAGTTCTTTGGGATGAAGACTCTACTTAGTTAATTTTGTCACTACTAAAACCTCTACACAGATTCTTGTACCTGGTGTTCAGCCTGAAACGTAATGTGTATGGAGGTTCCAAACACCCAGGAACAGAGCAAAAGTAACGAGAAAGAACAGTGAGTGCACCCGGGGACGCTCAACAGCACCTCCACCACTCAGCTTCTCAGGCCCTGAGACTTTATCCTGGCACAATTCAGAAATCTTGACAGGTTATTAAGAGGTTCTGAAGTAAGAGGAGAGAAATTACTTCTAAAAACATGGCTTAATTACTCTGTGCAAAGGAGAAAACATGCAAGGATCCTTCTGTGTACACATTCTACCTCTAGGAATAGAATAGGATATAATTTGGAAAAGAAAAATAAGATGAGTATCAGAAACACTTAGAAGACTCTTATCAACTTGATAAAGAAATGGGTTTTCAGGAAAATAGTCAAAGACTTAACCCTTAGAATACTTTGGTTTGGATTTGCTAAGCTGCACAGGCAGGCATGGGTTAAGTAGAGGGATGTGTTCTGAGAAGTGTGCTATTAGACAATTGTGTCCTTGTGTGATCATCATGTTGTGCATTTACACAAAACCAGATAGTTTACCCTGATACACACCTGGGTTATGCGGTGTGACCTACAGGGACCACTATCGAACATCAGGTCCAAAGATGACTAAAATATTGCTCATGGCGCATAACTGCAGATCAGAGACGTCAGTGACAATACCAATTTGGTCATCAAAACAAACTATAAGACGGACCCTTTTTTTAACATCTTGGGTTTCTATTTTTACAATTTAGTTTCTTCTAGCTGACCTGATGGGGAAAAACATCTTTAGGATAGACCATATTTTCTGCATGGAATAGTCCAGGCAAGTTAAACCATCTGAGACCAATATTGTGGGATTTAGACAACTCTCTTCATAGGCTGAACACTTTGTAAATATTAGGTAAGGGGCGTAAATGCTGCTGTAATAGGATCCGCCATCTCCAGGTGGGGAAAAGTGCTTTACAGGTGAACGACACAGGCCCTGGCTGTGCGCTGACTTTACCAGACAACAGGTTCTGCTCAGTGCTTGGTGACACCCTGGACAGAGTCTCAAATGTTCAAATCTACTTCACAGCAACACTTCCAAGATGTGTCAGGGGTTGTTCAAGGCTCTGTGCATAGAGAGTGTTGGGCCAAATGATTTAGGTATAAGAGGCAAAGTGCTGGTGTGGAGGTTCCACTCGAACAGCTCACGGAGTAGCATCAGGCTCTCCAGACGTGCCAACCTTCTCTTACGTCTGAGCCTCCTGAGAATCAGACGAGCACCACACAGCGAGTTTGCCTTGAACACCATTATTAGAAAGAGAAGGAAGACCTGGCTCAAACCACTCTGTGCTGCAGAGATCTAGCTCTAGCTGCCTATCTCCTTCAAGGGAACAGCCAACAAAAGTCTATAAATTAAGTTAAGCCATTATTTTCCTTGTAAAAAATCGAATTTTCATTTAAGGCAAGAAATTCAAAAGGTTCCTCCAGTTTGAGAAGTCAGCGGAGTCCATACTTGGCAAGGAGCCCTACTTTGTCTATAAATGGGACTGTTTTAATGTCCTCCCTTCGTGGAGCTCACTTGAAAGGAAGACTGGGATCTCCACAATGTGTTCCTCTTCTGCTGGAACTTTTGTTTGTTGGGGTTGTGTTGCTTTTTGGTTGTTGCTGCCAGTAATGAACCATTTTATAGTTTTGGTAGTTTTCTAGTTTTTCAAAATAGTTTCCACTCTTTGCATTTCACATTTTGCTTTAAAATAGAAGCTGCAAATACACAAAGGAATTCCAAGTGATTTAAGACTCAGAAAATGAATCTTTATTGTGAACACAGAGAACAAGAAAACAGATCACTTTTAACATAAAAGCAGCTCTCTCCACATGTCAGGAGGCATTTGCAGAGGGCCTTGTTCTCAGTCAGACCAAAATGCAAATGCCATGTTAACAGAGAGAGAAATCAAAGAATGACATTGGAGGACAAGCCAGAGCTACAATTTATCTGCATAACACCCGACAGGCCAATGGCAACTTCTAAGCTGTTGACACCACTCACTATGGCCCCTGCCAAGGAAACTCCTGCTGCTTTTTCTGTGAGGAAATTCCTGCCTTTTGTGACTTGTTATGCAGGTCTTTCCTTGCCTCCAAAAGGTACTCTTCAAACCATCAAAAGGATATTGAAACCGCTCTATGTAAAGGCAAATCAATTTTAATCTTATATGACAAATTTTCACAAAGCTATATATAACTGCATGATAAGGATAATAGCATAAAAAGTAGTGACAGAGGTAGAATAAAGAAAATGGAAAGAAATGAAGGGCCTATTTCTTGAGCATTTAGTGTAAATGAAAGGAAGAATAGGCTCAGGGATGAAAGTGTCTAGTTGATAATTGCACGCTTTAATATAAAGATCTATAAATCCCAAATTGTCCCACTCTACCAATCCTCATGTATATAATAATGTTGAGACCAAAATACAAAGGATGAAACAAAACCTGCATCTAAGTAAGAAATAAGTGAACGTAGCATTTGTTTATCTCATTGCATTTGAAACTCAGCTGCTATTTACAATATAAAGAAATGAAAAATCACTTTTTAAAAGAAGGAATGAGTCCTTCTATGATGGAGGTATTTGTCCAGTCTGACCCAACATACTTCTACCAATAAATTACAGTGCTTCACATCTAAATACATATGACATTTTTCAAGGGATAAATTCACTGATCAGGAATTTTTCTAATTATAGTCCAACAATTTTTATTCTTGAATCTTATATTTAAGCAGGGGCAAATTCTTAACTTGAAATTTATTAACTTCTTAGCCTGTTTTCTCATATATCCTCTACTAATTTCTAGAAGATATTTATAGGCTGAAAAGATACTTATGACTCATGGACCAGAAAGTAAGTGCAAATCTTAAATAAAATTTCTATTTTCCTCAATAGAAAGTCCAGTTACATTCTTAATGAACAAAGTTAAGATATTGCTAAATGTAATACAACCTTGCCTCAAATACATTTTTATTTACAGAGTACAGTTTTTCTAAGCATCTTCCCCTCAAAACCATTGGAAATGATTTAGTTTTCATTTTTAAAATATAGCCAAGCATTTCCACTAATGCTTGGGTATCAGGTGGACAAAATAATAGTGACTTACATTTACATCTTGCTTCTAACTGTCAGTACATTTACTAGCTGTCAGTAAAAGAGAAATATAAAAAATTGACTGTCAGTGTTTAAAAAAAGAGTAAAGAGAAAGTATACCAGTAAGTGTAGAGAAAATAATTCTGAAAAAACGTTTTACCTATTCCAGCATTATTTTTTTCCCCCTGTGTGAGATATACAACTACATAATTTGAATTGTTTGATGTCTTAAAATCTCAGATTCTAGAAAAGATGGAAATGCATGACTAAAACATGTTTGCTTTGAAATTGCTATTTCTAAGCTAGGTTGAGGCTGGAGCAAACACACCTGCCATTCACCTAGTCAAATAAAGGGATTCCAGAGCTTTGCAGTATTATTTGTATAAAACAGGAGACTTAGGCTCTGATCAGTAGATCTATATGTTTCTTAAATTTCCCAACCAGAATATTAATGAGGTTAACATAGCTGAAAACCTGAGAACATCCGTGAAGAATTAATTCCCACCATAACTGCACCTCTTTCCAAACACAAAAAAACCCCATGTCCACGATTTTCCTAACTTAAATATTCAAAAATATAAGTTTTAAAATTACATGATGGATTGAGCTATATGTACTTTACTATTCAATACAAATATGTTAATTATATTTTTTTTAATTTATAATTCCATACCTAAGCTTTGAAGAAAACTGCTAGGCCTAAATAGTTAACAGGAAATAAAGGAAAAATTATAAAGCAAATAAATGTGGATATATTTTCTTAGTCTTCAAATCACACAACAAAGTTTGAAGCTTTCAAGTTACTAGAAATGTAACAATTCTCCATCACTTGGGCATTTCCCTGTGATCCTATTCCAACTGATCAGCGAGAAGACCCCTTAAAATTAATCATTACTCCTCTGCTTTCATGAAATTAAAACTGGGTAAGTGCAAGTTATCATTTTTAAAATAAAGAAAAGGAATCACTGCAACATTCTGCCCAGGGATAACAAGTGGACTGATGAGAACATCAGCTGTGAATACATTTAAATATAGACTTACACATGCAGTTTTAGGGAAGGTGAAAACAGGATATGAAATAAACATCAGGCATCAACTGTAAGCTCACTGTCAAGAGTTCGCCCAAGGTTCTAACCACAGAGTTCAGCTGAAGGTAACTATCTGTCAAATGTAATCTGTGCAAGTGAATATGCTTAAGCTGGAGCTATGAATCAACCAAAATTGCTTTGGTCTTATTGACATTCAATTGCAAGAAGTTGCAGCTCAGCCAGTCCAATAGACAGTCTGACAACACAAAGAGTGCTACAGTGACAGGAAGCTTTAAATATAGATGCAACTATCATCAAAATACACATGGAACTAAACTTTATGATCCTTCATGGCACCTTTTGAAATTGGTCGGTCAGTCATGGACTGGTCATAGATGGCCCAAGATCTCAGCTCATGGTTCTAACATCTGCCAGTTTGCTCAGTCAACAAGCCATTATTAATCTTTACAAAAATATAATGAACATTGACTTGATTGACACACTGAGTCCCACTGAATTAGTATGAGTTTCTGTTGCATTGTGCCTACCCCCATTTCTTCCCTCCATACATCAGCCTTTTATCTTTTCTACTACTTGAGACTTGCCCCCAATACATCTTAATAAATAATAACCAGGCATGCATGACGAAATCCAGAGGGTCAGTTTTAGACAATGCCTTGCGGACATTTTTTGACATGCATTAAGTTTGCATAAGCACTGCCTTAAACCAACAAGAGAACAAAGATGAGTGAGGTTAAATGTCTTGCTTAGAGCTGTTTCCCTTGGGCACTGTGACCTCTCCAGTAGATCCTGCCGATGCTCATATGCTTTGTTCCAGGTCTTAATACTTTATCGAACCAACTTTCTACCCATTCCTTTTCTGTCTGTGCATCTTTTCAACCAAGAAAAATGTGCCGAGTTTCAATTTGTTTGTGAAACTGCTCAACCGCACTAAGTATCCTCAATGCCCCTCTTGCCTCAGTCATCTCATCTATGCTTTCTTCTTCTGGGCTAGGTCATGAAATGATGCATGTTAAAACTTTGACTCAGCAAGAAGCCAATAGCTGTAGACAGACTGATATTTTAAAATCTTAAATGTTATGTAAATATTGTCCTTGTAGTCTAAATGAAATTACACCATTAAGGACAAACCTTTACAGGACAGAAGGATATAACTTTCTACATTAAAAAAAATATAATAATCTAGAGTGTAGCAGTTTCCCAAATGCTCATGCTGGCCCCTTCAACAACATCCTGCATCTTCTCTTCATCTTCTCTCAAGACCTACCTTGAACTATGAATATGAAGCCACATATAAATAAAATGTGACATAATGTTTAAAGAAAAAGAGGCAGTAGACAAATATACATATGCACTGACGATGTGCTATGATTAGAACAATATGAAATATACCTTTTAAGAGTGGGGAGGAATTATTTTAAACTAGCAGAAGCAGGGATTGATAGGGTTTGTCTTTCCTTCTTTATTATTTTCTAGGTATTCTAAAATACTTATTCGACAAATTTTGTGATTTATTTAGGTCTCATTTTAGCCAAAAATTATTTTCCAAAATTCTCCCTCACAATTTCATTTCCTTTCCCCTGTGTACAGCATCTTAAAGACAGAAACCATGGATTTGCTCCCCCATAGCCTCCAGACCTCAGAGTATTGTATGCATAACGGAGATCTACGATCTTTTACATTCATTAAGATAAAATTCATTAAGTAAGAGGTTTTAATTGTCTTTCAGGGGCCTGGAAGTTCTTTCCAACACATGACATATGATACAGAAGACACTGTTGTCAGTCCTGCCTCAGCACATGACTGGTCACCATGCACACTGTGGACTGGCTCAAATCTGCTACAGTGTCACCAAAGAATATTGGATGAAAACGATCCTCTTGCACATGCTAAAAAAAATCTTCCTTGACAGCCTTATTTACACAGTCTGTTCTCTTCTGGCAAATATTTAATCAAAGAAGTTCCAAAAGTGCTAACAAGAATAGCTATGACAAAGTTCAGAACTCAATAAGGTTCTTAAGTGAAACAAGTTGCCTTCTAGCAGCTTGCAGTCAGAACACAGCAAGCAGGATTTAGCATCACCTTTACCACCAAATTTTAGTTGTTCTACATATTTTAGATCACTGGTTGTTTCACAAGTGACATGTTTTTCCTAAAGTTAAAAACTATATCTTTTGATGCTTTCATTTTTTCAATCTGGAAATGGCATTCATAAAAATTATTTGTGAATTAAAAATATTTAATAATGAAAATTAAAAAGCATCCTCCAAATACTCTGATATTGACCAAGATAGAGAAAGTCAACTTCAACCTCTCTCCCTACCAATTCACAACTAGAAACTCTAGACAAAAACCAAAAATCGATGATCTGGTGATTCTGCAAAATGACCCAAAGCAAACACTGTCAAGGGCAGTCAAAACCTGAAGAACTGAAATTTATGATATGTAAAGGGCAGCATGGAAAGAAGTCGACGGCAAGTCACTGACTGGAAAACATTTGGAAACAAGGAAGTCATGGGGCTTGTAGGCAAAACACAGAGAAAAAAAAAACACTGAAACTTCCTAAGAAAGCAAACACCACAACTTTATATTTCAAATAGGAAAAATATACTTCACCAAAGAAAATACACGGAGGACAAATAAATGCAGAGAAGAATATATTCAATGTCGTTAGTCACCAGGAAATGCAGATCAAAACCACATTAAAACAACTGTAAAGATCTATCAGAATGATGGTAGAGGGAGGGGGGAGGCAGAGAGGCAGAGAGAGACAGAGACCAAACATAGCAAATAAATAAGTGCTATTAAAGATACATCCTCATGTTTCACTGGGAATGCAAACAAAAAATAACCTTGGAGGAAAATACGTCTCTCAGTTGACAATTTAAGGCCCGACTGGTACAGAGATGTTAACTCTAACCACCTGATTTTACACTTGAACACTGTCACACTAACACACTTTGAGACATCTACACAATACCACCCCCCCTTTCCAAATCAACTATTTACTGACATCTATTCCTTTCCTCATAATTAAGTCAATAGGGCAGAGGTTAAGAAATACAGCCTGAAAGCAATTAACCTACTTAAGAAGGTGACGTCTACTAATAAAAATATGAAACAAACAAAATCAAAACTTACGAAAATTTCTTAACATTTCACTATGCCACTTCAGCTATCCCATAGCTATAAACATCTATATTAATGCATTTTCACAGTAACAGTACTCTCTCTCTCACTTGGCATACAAGGCATAAGACAGAACCAATTTAGAAATGATATCAAAGGTTATAACCGAAAATGTAATGTGACTTACAGAAACAAAGCCAGACAAAAGTGAATCTGCATGTCAGGAAATCATGAATCAAAGACTACACGCATGTGGATACACTTTCTGTTCTTAATGTCTGACTCAATGAACAAACAATAGTTTTGGTTATGCTAAATCTAAAATTTCACATAAACTTTTTATGCTAGATGCTGTTTGAAATACCATCTAAAATGTCTCCTTAGTAGTATGTTTTCATGAAAGCTTCTGCTATACATTTTAAAAGTACATCACCTACTCTCAATGCTCAATTACACAAGAGTTAATGATTTAGGACAGGATATCTAATAGGTTGCAACAAAAATTAACAACAGCTCATAATTATAGATGCTAATTTGGATACACTCTCACTAATTAATAGAAGAATTTATCCTCGGTATTTATTTTAACCATGATCAAGCATTGCTTATTATTTTAATCACTACATGAACCAGTTTCACATGGTACAAATGAACATCAAACTACATATATTAACACAAGAAGTTCCTAGTCATAAGATCTGCAAATAATGATGACAATTGCTTTGCATCATTGACCTCATTCACAGATGAGGTGTAAACCAAGGTGATGGGAACTGAATATGCAAAGAGACGAATCTTAGGGTTCACGAGTAACTCTCCAACATCCAAAGTGGCTTCCAAAAGACATGCCTGCCAGCATTAATTGCAACAAAATATTGTAAAGTATAAATTACATTACCTCCCGTTGTTCCATTCCTTTTTAATAGGAAACATTAGCAATTTCTCTTTTCCCTGAAGTGTTCCTGGTCACATTAATTAGTTGAAATGCTGACAGGTTGATGCCAAGTTAAATGTTGCCCAAGTATCAAGTCTATATTTCTAATTGAGGCTTAAGCTTCGACTGGCCCACAGGAAGGGGATGTCTGTCCATGAGCAGTAGTATTTGCAATAACCACAGACAGTAAGGAACACACCTAGTTTCCTACATAGTAATTATACTCACAGCCAGTGTGATATTTGGTTCAGAAACAATTTTAACTAGTCTTTAAACTTCAATCTTGACAAAATATTTGCTGAAAAAAATGTTAAAGAGAATCTGCAAATTCATCTCATTGGCAGTTCACGCTTAAGGCTTTTTTTCTATCTACATCATTTTCAACCCAAACATTGAATCCAACTCCTCTCTATACATTCCCTGAAGCGCCAACATCTCCAATATGTAACAAGTAAGTTTTGGGTCAAATAATTTGAACAGGACCAGGAATCTGCATTCTAGAAAACAAATCCCATTGCACTGTATGTCCATAAGCTGCACTTTCGTGGCCAAGCCCCAGTGAAACTGGCACAAAGTGGCTGATTCTCCCCAGGTCTCTGAGCTCTGCCACCTATTCTGCATGCCCACCCTCCACCAAACCCCAAGCCCTGCCCTGGGATGAACACACATTCGGTCCTCCCTCCTCAAATTGAAAACCATGAACTTAATAATAAACAAAAATGATCCTATTTTTTCTACTTTTAGAATATACAATTCAATTCAAGGATGGATAATTTCATGTCATTTTTCCTCCTCAATTTTATTCACTTCTCAGTCATTTACACAACCATCTACTTATGGGAGTACAACTTCACACCTCCTATGTGCACATACTTCACTCACCCTCCACCAAACCCCCAATGCCTATGCCCTAGATGAAATCCTTCTGGGACAAAATGGATGGATCGTGAGGTAATGATGCTCAGCGAATTAAGTCAGAAAGTAAAAGACAGTTACTGGCTGGTCTCACTCACTTGTGAACTCTAAATAACCAAAGACAACAAACTGCCAAAGAACAGCAAAATTCATTCTCGAACTCTGAAAAACATTTCATGTAATCTATAGAAAGGAGAATGATAATTATTGTTTCTGACATGAAGTATGTATGTATGTACATATATATATAGTTACATAAAGGATATAATATATATATTATATATGTAATTATAAGTTTAAAATATCAATTTTTTCACTGCCATAATTATGAGATTTCCAGTTTGGAAACGTCTTCTTAATATTTTTATTTTAACTAACACTTCTTTGGTTTACAGATGTAGTTCAAACATATGTGGTGTCTTTAACATATGCACTTACTCTGCATCTAAAACAATACAACTGCTTGGTATACTTTTAAGTGTTACATTATAGAGAGAGAAATACCAAGGGATACAGTATGGAAAATAAAACTATTCAAGCCCATGTTCAAATAAAGTCACATTCTCTATTCCATTACTGAGTGATACATACCATAGGCCAAATTCTGCCCCAGGTTATGTGCGTGCAGTTCTCTTTGTCTTTAGTGGGAATTGTTCATGTATAACTGGAAGTATCAGTTAGCCCTTTGGGCACAAAACTGCCTCCCCTCAAAAACAGCAAAAATTATTTGTCTCTATTTGGCTTTTAGATAAAAGTGATTGAATATGAATGACAATCCTATTAGATAATACTGGTTTTATAAAGCACTACCATCAAATTTTAACCATGGCAAATTTGACAGAATTGCCATGTTGGCATTTTCAAGACTAGAGATTGTTGAAACAAATAAGTAGACAATGGAAAATACTCTTTATAGCAATTTTCAATTTTAGTAGTGTATGTAATAAATTTCACAATAACATTTGTATATAGCTTTTTTATATGTTGTACATTTTATAGCTATTGGCCAAGAATCTACTTCCAAGCAGAAAAAAAATGCTAAATTCTTCAAATATCAGTTTCCAAGTTCAAATGTTAATTTATTCACAACTTGCTTTAGATCACGATAGGAGATTTTTCCATAGGAATGTTCTTATTGACTTTAAATATTTGCTATGAAATAAGAGACTAACACTCTAACCTGAAAGCAAAAAAAAAAAAAGTAAACTAAGATGATCTTTTTGCACATATTAGCTAAACAAAACTTTTTGTAGTAAAAATTGCAATATTGTTCACTAATGCACAATTGTAATATTATTCACTAATGGATTAAATCAGTTGCAGAAAGATTAGATTAGGAGTGGGTGAAAAATCATGAGAAAAAGGAAAATTTTACAGCTCTTTGTAAAACTAAGCCATTTTTTTCATTTAATACATTTCTAAGAAATTCAGGCCACCCATTCTTACTGATTTCATTTATAAATATTGTTCACCTGTTCCTGCAGTATAGAATTTCTTCTTCTATTCCACCTATTGAAACTCCTGTCTTTCAGAATTAACTCACATGCTGCCTTCTTTATACAGCTCTCCTGAACCACCTGAATTTGAGTTGACCATTTCCCATCTTCAACTATGATTATTTTATTACACACTTAGAGGGAAGGATTTTAAGGGTAGAAAGGAGAAATTTCCCAGCAATACTGATTTCCATAGTTGAGAATTATCATCCTGAGACAGTCTAGCTCATATGTACTGAGTATCAAATATCCAATTCACTTTCAGTGTTTCTACCAGGGCAAAGGAAACCATTCTCTATACAATTAGCCAAGCCAGGAATCTGGATTCATCAACAACTCCCTTGCCTTACCCTCCACATTCCTTCCATCACAAAGCCCTTTGTTTTAAATTCCTAAATAGCTCTCAGTGCTGATCAGACCTCTGAATATTTACTGGTGCCATGTTAGTTGAGGGATATAGAACATCTCACTTGGGCAATGAGCATCACCTAATAAAGTTTCTTCTTTTTCTCACACAAAACCGTACTTTTGTGCAACCAGAATAATCTCAGGAAAAGATAATCAGCCCATGACATCTATTTTCTCTCCTTCCCCTCTCTCCCCATCCCATATCCCTCACAGAAAAGATTTCAACAGAGTCCACTGGAAAATGTGTGACCTAGCCAGCAGTGCTCTTTACTGTCTCACCTTTCCTGGCCTCAATGTAGGTGATGTTCCACTTCTCCTGCAGCACCTCCCCACACTGGTCTCTTATTTTCCCATAGGCAAAACATTCCCTTTTACAAAAAGGCACTGGCACTTGGTTGCTATGTTGGACAGAAAGTTCTTCTTGACTTTGGTCTAGCTGAATCTTAGGCATTCTCTTAATCACATGTTGTTAATCAGTTAACGTGGGACTCCCCCATCATACCCCTAAGGAGAGGGGTATCAAGTTTTAGCCCCCAGTGCCTGTGAATGTGAATTCATTTGGAAAGTATCTTTGCTTTTGAAGATGTAATAATGTTAAAATAAACTCTCACTGAATTAACTCATATGCAAAGGGAGAAGGGGGCTACTTGATAGACACAGAGATTAGCACGGTGTGGAAGAAAGCTAAGAATCGCTGGCAGACACCAGAGGCTAGAAGTAGCAGGGAAGGATCCTCACCTGCAAGTTTCAGAGAGCATGGCTTGTGGACACTGTGACTTCAGCTTTCTACCCTCCAGAACTGAGACAATAAACTTCTGTTTTTATGCCTCCCAGCTTATAATTTAATTCAGGGAAGATCTCGAAAACTAAAACACATATTATTTCTTCAAGCAAGATTTCCTTGACTGCAGATATTTGCTCAAGACACAGCACCCATCAGTTATAATTTTGCTTTCATGGGTGTGATGATCCGATTGTCTTTTCCTCCCAGTCCACGCTAAGCGCCATCAGAGCAGGGGCTTACAGAATTTAAAGTGTTATCAGACATTATTTTGTTCACATGTCACATTCATAGTCTAAACTAAAAAGGTCAGATTTATCTTTATCCCCAACTTACAACAGGCATCTAACATTTCGAGACACAACAATTTTCCCAGGGTTACACAATTCTAACTGAAATGTCAAGAATTCAAGTCCCGCTGTCTGACTAAACATTTTCTTTTCTACTGTATGGTGAGGGACAGAATTAGACTCTTGATGGTGAACCTAATGTGATATGCACAAAAGTTGATTTATAATGATGCAACACTGAAACATTATAAAGCAATGTTATTTCAACAATAAAATACAAAATGCAGAGAATAATGTTTACTCAGATGGTTTTACCTCTCCCCACAGTCAAGGGGGACGATTCTGTCCTTCTTGCTTCTGTTGTATCCTAACGAAGTTTGATTCTGTATGGTACAGTCATAGGATCAAGATGTACTAAGTGGAATATTCCCTTTTTAATCCACTGTAGTCTCTCCTGACTGCCATCAGCCATGGAGATGTCAAGCAGAATTTTCTATAAAACTGCACTCTATTTTGCATTCGCATCACTGTATCAATGAGGATATAGTTGTGAAATCAATTGATTTAAATTATGTATATAAATCATATAAATATGTGAAGCATTATAAATAGTTACAATATAATTCTGTCCAAACATGTATAACAAGTAATCTGTATTTACATTGCAAATATGTATTTTCAGCTCTTATATTTTTGGCTAGGGTCTTCACAGTGGCCTAGGTTGATGATAATTTATTATTGTTTAAAGGTCAGAGAAACTTGAGATTATAAATTTAGAGCAATTTAACCTTCCTAGAGCTCATTTTTCTCATCTCTATAATGGAGATAATATAAGCCGATGTCAGAGAACTATTATTAACATTTGAAAATTAAGCATGTACAAAGTTTAATACAGTGCACATAATCAGGGCTCAATAATGGCAGCTATTATTATCATCATTTTTAACTGATTATTCTGAAAAGCTTCATTAAATTCTATTGATCCTGACTTAGTTTTGAAAAACCTAAAACTATTGAACTAACTTGGGTGATACTCAGTTGTCTACAAACAGGCTTTATGCACATAAATACACACACACTCACATAGGTAGAGTTACAAGAAACAAACTTGATAAAGTAAAGAAAGGTATAGCTTCAGATTCACTGAGTGGGGACAGAGGCAGTTTTCTCCTGAGAACCCAGGACGTAAGTTTACTGAACGGAACGAGGGAGTTCCCACAAGGCTGCATGGGCAGTTTATGTTCCTTCAAATCAATGGGGACATGGAAATGCCTTTATAAAGTGTGCACATGGGCATACACTCCAGAGATTAATTGAGAGACGTGGTGTATCTATTCTCACAAATGTTGGTTAAATTGCATTTTCCTTTTCTCCAGACTATAAATTGTTTTCCTTTTTCAGATTGAATACATAAATCAAAAGAACATATTTCATGAACAAACTATGATTATGAAACTCCTATTCTTCATCTATCGATTCCTAAAACTTTACTTACTCATGTGATTTTCCCTCCAGTGTGTCAGAATATAACTGCTCTTCCACACTATTGTATTTCAAACCATCTTTGGCTCTTGAATTGTCAGTGTATTAAGAAGCCTTTAGAATACTGAAAAAACTGAATGACCCCACCGCTAAGCCATTTCTTGGTTCCAAAGTTGCTATATTTCATCAGCTTCAATTATAGTAATTGTTTTACTGCATTTCAGTATACTTCCCGAACAATAACCATACCAATGCTTCTTTGATTATTGTTTGTCCTATTAAATGTATTGAATTGCTTAAGGGAAAAGTATTTCCATAGGAAGTTGAGGTCTTCCTTTTAAATGACATGCAACTAAGTGTGAATACATGGAGACTCCCTGGTGACCTAGAGTAAGTATCCGCTCTACCACCCCAAAGGCCAACTGCGATGGCCTGAGTTCAATCCCTGGCCAGGGAGCTGACCCACATGGTGCAGATCTCTCCTGTCTCACCTGCTGCTCCCCTCAGCAGTAAATTTCAGTAGATCTGCCTGCTCTGTTCCCCATTTTATCTCTGGTGAATCCGCTCACCTACCCTCTTCCCCCACACCTCTGGCCTGTACCCCAGTTTTTCTACACAAAAATAAATAAAACCTCCAAACACAATTTCAAATGAAATAAATGTGAATACACTTCCAAGCTGTTTGACCTACCAATCCATAGCAGACTCATGTAAAATCCTTTCATGTATTTCAAGACTTCTTTAAAAGAAGACTTCTTTAAAAGAATATCAAGATACCTTTTATACCAACCACAGTGTGTGCTGATTCAGTATGAAAACTGAGCTTAAAAAAAATTGCTAATGTTATCAGTGTTCCCCATTTGATAATAAAAAGTCAGAATTGATTTTTTCAGTTTTAGTACAAAAAATATGACATAACGAATTTCAGCTTGATATAATTTGAAATAGCCAATATAATAAACCCCAAAGTGAAATTTAAATTGGCAATCGTGTCAGATTCCAGTCCCTGAATGAGTATTAATTTAAAAACTAATCATTTTCCAACAGGTTGAAGCTTCAAAATGCTAGTTCTTGAATAAAAACTATTAGATCCACCACTATAATATTGGGCATTTTTTTTTTTTATTTAAGAAACTAGACTTCCAATATTCAGGATGTCTGCTTCTTCATAGCATCTTTTTTGCCCAGGGATTTAATTATTTAAAACTCATTTATTTTTTTCTGAATTTAGAATTTTGAAATTGGAATTCTGACTTTACCGATGGGAAGCTGATACTGAGTCAACTATCTGAGTAAGGTATAATTGTGTATCTGTTCATTTTATTTCAAGAGGCCTTTCTAAGTAAGTTGCTTTCTGAGCCAATTCCATGATTAAAGGCATGTGTTTTACATATGGAACATATATACACATATGTAGGTATAGTATGTCTCACACAAATTCTGACTCATGACCATAGTGAAGAGTAAGTTAAAGACACTCATATTAATTACAGACTTGTAATTTGAAAGCTGACTAAGTAGATTATTAATAGTATGTTCCATTTTATGCCTAGCATAGTAGAAATTCCTAATCCTAAAATCCAACAGAATTTGAATGCACTACCTAATAACACAATAGCATATAAATTACATTTCATAATTAAATGTTATTTACAGTTATACAGTAAAAGAGTTGCAAGTTGCATTGTCCAAAGCTTGCCCATAAAATCTACCCAAATTAAATGTGCTTGTGTAATACCAGGCAGCTGGAGGAAGGAGGGAAAAAGCAGAATCCTCATCTTGAGCTACAGGAGCTCTGTCACTACCTGCACATACCAACACACCCCCACGGCTCACCACATCTTAATGGTGTCTCACTCAACACTCACGTAATTTTATGCAGAAGTCAAGGACACATCATTTTGTCCATCTGCTAAATTATAAAATTAAATAAATATAATAAAATAAAATAAGGATGCCAAGTAAGTGAATTTTCTGGCTTACAGAGTAGCATTCCCTGAAACAGATTGCCCTCCTTCGAATCTCTTGCCCTCACTACTTTGTAACAACTTTCAGGAATGAACACATTCCTTATTGAACCTCCATAACAGGAAGCATCATCAATTTCAGAATAAATCTTAGCTATATTCAACCTGGTATCCAATGGAAAGGAACTCTTAGTAGATCCCCAACTGAAAGTCAAAAATAGCTTGAGAATTTTCATTTGCATGAATCCAACACCTCACAAACCAGCTACCTGAAACCAGTCAAATGCCATGTGAAGAAATGACCAATCTGAAAGATTTTCTGAAAATTGTGTCACTGTTCAATTCTGCGATGTTAATGGAAAATGTAGAGTAGGCCAAAAAGGAAAAAGAAAAAAAAACTTATGTAAAAATAAATAAAGTACATAAATTGGAAAGGACAAGTTTTCTCTTTATAGTCAACAGTTATGAAATGAAGCAGTCTCGTTAAATCATAACTACAGTAACCTTTTCTCGAAAGAAGGGGAAGATTTAAAGATGTATAAAGAATTTTTGCCTAAACCCGGAAATGACTCATATCTGACAAGTATTGAAATGACAATGTTGATTTCAATAGGCACACTAAGAGCCTTTTATTCCCAGGAGAGTAATTCAGTCACGGTTAAATCTTCACATTTAGATTTTAAACTTTCTTTGTAAAAGCTTTTAACTTACTACTGTCTGCTAAAACATGGCACAGTTTCACAGATGAGGCAAAAGAAAGGCCATGTGTTTAGCAGTTTCTGTTTCTCCATTTTCCACGTTATAACTCAATTCGCCTGTACTGGTCTGTGGGCAGAATGGGCAGTTTGAGGACCGCCTGTCTGCTAACCACCAAACAAAGGAGAGGTGAGCACTGATGCACTGAAGCCATTGTGTCTGTAGACAGTGGGCACCTGACAAGACCTTCCTATAGAGAACCTTTTCACCCCGCTGGCATGGATATGCTGCTCCCTGCCAAGAACATTTGCTAAACTCACATCCCAACAAAATCAGAGTAGATAAGTCACAGCATGCTGATTCAGTATTACTTAGCCAATACCTTCCTATAGAAATCAAGCATCACTACCTCTCTGCATTTGTATTTAGAATTTTCTTCCTGTGACTTGTAATGCACTGCTATGCAAATAACGTGGCAGAATTTTAGTTATAATCTGGGAAAATGATGATATATACAAAGTGTATTGATAGCCTCAAGAACAGTATCAATGCTGAAACAAACTTTAAAACCAAATAGCAATTCCCAAGACTCTCTAAGGGGGTCACCTCACTCACTCCCTGCTTCAGGGTGGGAAAATATGTGAGAAGTCAAAAGTGACTGTCAAGGTGAATAAGGGTGTCTCCTAGTGGGAATAGGGTCCATGTCAACCCCTGTCTAGAAGCCCTATGGGAATATATACTGGAAACTGAGTACACCAGAGGCCACTATGAAAGGTAAGGGAGCTGTTGGCTGCAATGGGCTATTCTAGTGCCCTGAAGAAACAAAAAGACTAAGCTGTGTCTCTCTTCTAAGGATGGTAAAATACCAGGTATCTCACAGTTATCTCAGCCTTTAGCAGCTTCTAAGGTTAATACAAACTGCAGTTGACAACTAAAGTAATAATATAACACCTTCTGAGTGTCTCAAGTGTCAAGTTCAGTAGTTCTAAGGTCAGCATCTTAACAGAGAAGTCAAATTTTATTCTCATATTCGGATGCTATTTGAGAAAGACAGCTGTAAAAACAAGGCAGGAGTCTTAATGCTACCATGATGAGTAAAATTAGTACTAGATACCAGAAGACCCTGACATATTTTTGAATAAAATACACTGATCAAATAAAAATTTCCTGAGGATTTTACTCCAAAAAGCATTGTCCTAAGCTTTTGTGAGAGCTTTTAAAAACAACTTTGGGGGAGGGAGAAGGATGCTGCTTTACCAAGATACACATCATGTGATAATTTAAAATTTTTTAAATTGTCATTTACACATCCTTGATATCTCGATGATACCGCCTTTGATTTTCTTGGGAGACACCATGTAAAGGAAAGAAGGGAAAGAGATCCCTGTGTTTAACCGAATGTTAAATACTTTTTATTTTACTCACCTGCACACTGAGATAAATCCATCTCTTCACATGAATTCTCCCCAGTGTCATTACTTTTATTGGAGGCTGCAAACCATCTAGCGTGCGGTAATAAAACATGGTCTCTTTCTCAGATACTGTGGGTTTGAACACTGTCTGCCCATGCACTGTCTTGTCTATGACACACCTTAGGAAGCAACCAGAAAAGAGAAAAGGTCAGCATCCAACCAAAAGACCAGGTAAGGCACTGTGCAGTGACTGGTGTGAAAACGACCCCAAATTCCATTAAGAAGGGTGCATGATCAATAAGTGCCTGAATGTCATCGCACTCAGAGCCAGCTTTTTGATTTGATCAGAAGCCCACTGATTTCAATAAAATAGAGTTCTTATTTACAATATATTCCCCAGCACCTCCACATCCTTTATTAGAGATTCATGATAGGAACTAAAGTAGTTGAATCATCCTACAAAGCTAACACTTACCCCACTGGCTCGTTAGCTCAGCCACGATTTCTTTTCTAGGATGTGGCATGAAGCACTAGATGCTATTTGGGTGGAGAGTCACTGACCAGGTCATCATCACCATCTTTTTTTTTTTTTTTTTTTAATGAAGCTTTGGAGTCAGAATCGCTCTTATTCCCATGATGAAATGGAGAATAGACAATTACTGTATTTACTTCATGTGAAGTGGCCAGTAGCCAATGGATGTCTGTGGAATGACTAGAGACTCTCCATGGCCACACAACCCAACAAAAGTGCTGAGACAGCACTGACGCCCTTCCATGAAAGGTCACCCCACCTTCTAAGAATGCAGGGCCGTAATAGCCACAGAATCAAGATTTTTCAGAAAATGTCTAGGTCTTGTGTCAGACCAGTGCTGCCTCAGTCATGACACTAATGACTTCCCATCGGATCACGAGGACAGAAGGAGCTTGGTTGAGAGCAAGCCCTCAAAAAGTGGTGAGTCAGGGATCAAGTTGAGCAGGAAGCATTAGAGAGCAAAGGAAAGCCTGGGCCAACCAAGAATCACAGCTCATCATGTTTTAAAACTTTCCTTACAACATACATTTCCCACAAATTACTCCCACTCACTCGCATTTACTCTTTCCCAGGGTTGAGAGGGCTGAGTAAGATGGAGGACAACCCTTACCAATCACTATTTTACTGTCACTGCCTTACTGTATTTTGTGTGTATATTAAGTTATGATGGCAAGTATAGTTTTAGTTTAGGCAAATAGGTATAATTGATATTAAGGTTCTATGTGTAGTAGAATTAAAGGTTTATAGAAACTCTACTGTGCTTTACTTAACCCATTAGTATATGGGTATTTCTAAGCCACTGGAAAGAGAGTTTTGTCTTTATCCCTTGCCCCTGGGTCTCCAACAATCTAAGAAGAGTTTGCCTCTTAGTTTTTCTTGAGTTTAAATCTACAACTTAGAATTTGACTATTACTCAAGAATGTATTTACTAAATGCAGGCTTATTTCCCCCAGCTTACTGAAAATGCATTTCTTAATATGTTATTGATTATCTTCCTTGCTATTTTGTTTGCTTGTAAACATACTAGCTTTGGTAGATAATGAGTGTGAGAGGCAGGCAGGTAGCAAAATATTTAGGAACTGGATTTATTCTGCTCCTGGATAAACAATAATTGGATAATCCATGTTTTGTTTGTTTTACTTATCTAGTGCAAACACCCCGAAATTCCCCCAATTCCCATAGGCATTTTAGTTTTTGAGAATGGAAATGACCTTGATGCATGGAACTCTCAAGACCACACACCATGTGCTACTGCCTCTATAAATACTTCTCTGTCTTACTTATACCAAATGATATCAATAGAAAACAAATTTGGTAGAGACATATACCTTGAAAAAAGTTTGGAAAAAACTATTTTTTCTGAGCTGTTTATGAAGAGAATTTTTTTATGGCTTTTGGGACACCAGTTACATAAATTGAGAAGACTGCATTTACTGACATTTCAAACAGTAAGAAAATAGGGTTTTCTTTTAGGGGCGATACAGAAATAGGGACAATGGTTTGTGATTTCATTAAAAAAAAGGAAAGTATGCCAACTTTCATTTGGCAAATTAAAGCTAAATACTGAAGACATTTAAGTCATATTTGCTTATGAGAAAAGACTTTTCTAACCTGTTTCAAAAATTTTTAGATATTTGGTTCACACTCTTACACTGAGAAAACATCACAAGGGGCAAAAGCTACAAAAAGAAAATAAGTTAAAATGTCTCAAAATTGTCCTACAATTTCCAGATGACTCTCAACACTGAAGGGAAACACATAGGTTATCTGCTGAAGAAACGATGACAGAATGAGAAACGGGTGACTATGGAAACTAAAGAAAGGATGTGAAGGAAGCCCCACTCCACACTGGCCAAAGCAGTGCTACTGGGATCAAGTGGCAGAAAGGCCTTTGAGAAGGGCATACTTACTACATGCTCCCCAACCAGCTGCAAGAGGAAAACACATAAGATAAAAGACCAAGAGTTGTCTTTTCCAAGATGGAGTTTTATTCTACTATTCAACTCACATTATTGAACACCCTCCATATATCAACTGAGCATCTCTTCCTAGGAAGATAAGGATACATAAAGCACATTCCTAAGTCCTCAGAAAGTGGTCTGACTAGTGAAATTTTTACACTTTTACAAAGGCTGATTGTTTCTATGAACCCAGACCAAGACCAAAAGGATCAAGGATTTGTATTACAGGTTTCCCTCTATATGCAAAAGTAGAATGTTCCTCTGAAACTTTCATAGTCAAAATGGCATAAATTTACATGCAAAATGTTTTGAGTGAGTGTGCCCAGAACCCCCACCCCCAAATAACCTACCAAATCATACCAAATAAGCCATGAAATCCAAAACAACACCAACATCTTGTTAAAAGCAGGAATGTTGTGACAAAGGCACAGCCTGTATAAAGTAGCTCTGGATAAAGAGCTTGGTGGAGTCAATCTAGCTGCTGGGGGCACCACTGTGTCTAGAACAGCTGCTGCAAAACTAACACTGATACTCTTGTCACTTTCACCTGCTATGAAAGTGAAACACTCCTGCCCAACTTTTTTGGATTTCTTTGGTTAGCAAATACCAGTCCTAATGCAGGTCTTTCATAGAATCTATGTGGTGGGATATACAGAGGAAACCTGGACTCATTCCCATGCCTCAAAACTCCTGAAGGCCTAGACCAGAGATTTAGCTACATTATTAGGAAACAAATGAATCTATGTTTAGATGTTTATCTAACAGTTTTTTGAGGACTCACTGCCTCTGTGGAAAAGAGAAACAATTTCAACTTAGGAAAAAATGTTTGGAATGTAAACTTGAGGAAGGAAGAGAAACCTAGGGGTCGGCCCTCAGTGGCGTGACTTCCACAGGGTTAGCCTTCATTACTGGTCTGGAATTCAAGTTGCCATCAACTTCAGTACTGCTGAGATCTCAGGGCCCTAGGAAAGCTTACACTGGCACCACTACTTACATTACACCTCCATGCTCAGGTTTCGACCACACGGCCATAGTAAATGATGCCGTCAGCGTTGGAGAAGGAGGAGAAGCAAAGCAATTCTTGTGATTTTCAAAACTAAAACTGGTAGAATGGCTCCGAGGGCTGGGAGGCAGATCATTCTCACGTGCAGACAGGCAGCTCCCAAGGTCTAGGGAGAAGAGGCCAGTGCAGGTTGCAGGTAAGGACCTGAATGGACAGTCCTGAACGCAAACCATCTGGGTGCAGAACCGGCTGCTTTCCACAGCTGCACAGCCGTGACAGAAGGTACTTCTGTTCAGGAGCCCACAGGTTGCCTGGCTCAGCACAATGGAAACATTCTTGAATGCTCCCACATTCTCCAGCCTTGGGGAAAGGCCCTGTGAGTCAGCTGACCATATGGAAGCAAAATAGGCAAAGAGCAATGCTTCAGTGAGGTGAAACCAGAAGCCCAAGCCAGTGCACGAGGCAGGCGATTCACGTTTACAGAAAAGCATTCTCTTCCCGCTCAAGCGGCCCTAAATAAGTAATAAGGCCCACGCTGCTCGCTAGCAACACTGGAAAGCAGACTGCTCTAAGGGACGTGGAGATGCTCCATTTTCGGGAAACCGCAGACACGTTTTCACATCGAGGTGAGACCAAAGGCGTCCACAGTGGTGACAAAGACATGAGCAGCTCCGGTGTCTGGGAAATAAAAACAGTGTCAAGGAAAAGCTGAAGTTCACCCTAAACATGAGGCCTCTGAGCCCCAGAGCAGAAACTCAAAACATTTTGAAGCAGACATCTAGAAGGGAAGACTCATCCTCTTGGTAAATACCTTCATTTTGTTGAGCCAATCAAGCACTTTACAAGCCCATGGGGCCTGGGAGGATACATGCATCTCCCACACATTTTTACCGCTGTCTTTCTCTGAAGGGCCCCCCCACCTCAGGGAAACAGCAGCCCCGCTCCGCTTCACAAGGCCGAGAAGGGGATAGGTTTCCCCTCCCTGTGCACTGCATGTGGCAGTACAGACCTAACCTGCAGATGTCCCAGGAAAGCGAGCAGAGCTCTTGGGGCCTTCCCCCCATGGCCGGGTGGGCAGCAACTTTAAGCTCATAGAAAAGCTGATTAGCAACCCAACACCATCTGTCCCGCCTGCGCCTTAGCATTAGAGTATTTAGCAAATGTTCATGTCAGTGCACCATCTAAGGCCACGTCTTTGCAGGTTCAATATGGACCCCTAATACTCTGTAAGTAATTGTATTGAGAAATAAGGAGAGTTACCATTTCTTTATTGCATTGCAGCCAGTCCCCTCAGTGTGACAAATGGCTCTTCCTGGACCGCTGTCCCTTGTTGCCTGGCAACACTGCAGTAACCCCCATGACTCTCAGCAAACAGGCCATAGCAGCAGGAAGGTAGCAAGGGAGACTTGGCTACCCACACAAGGAATTCTGCACAGCAAACTCTTGGTTACCTGAAACTCAGAGTGCAGTCAGCTTAGGGGCCTGCCTGGAACTGAGCTCCTGAGTTTGAGGCAGGTGCTCCCAGCAGCAGGAGAGCCGGGGCGGGGCCAGGCCTGCAGAAGTTTAAAGTAGCAGCACACCTGCTCTTGTAATCCTGTCTGGCTCCTCCCCTAACCTCCGGCTTTCATGCACCTCAGTCCACTTAATCTTATCATCAGAACAATCTGCCATTATAAGACAGAAACACAGCGATTTCCAAACCTCTCTCTCCTTTCCAGGTGGAAACTTGGTCCATAAATGGAAGTTTCATAGACTAAGATTTTTTACTGCATTCTTCAATCCAGGATACCCTCTGCTAAATGCACATGTTCCTCTAGCTGATGAGCAGTATCTGATGGGATCTTCGAGTAGCCTTGGGAAGGTCGGGGATTTTCATTAAATTTGCAGAAGCAACACGACTACTGACTTTTCAGCTGCCTAACTGGAAAAGTGTGGGTGTTTATAAAAATGTGGCCTGTTTGATATCAAGTCCATGTACTTTTATTACATCCCAAATTCCCCTTTTCCTACCATCTAGGATGTCTAATCCTAGATGAGAAATACTCCAAGGTGGCTACTACTTCTATCTTCCCATTTTTACATTAAAAATGGGAAACTTGTTTGGAACACAAGTAAGCCAGAGTGATTTTATTTTTCTATAAGTTATCAGACTTCAAGAAAGGTTTAGAAATGAAAGTAATATTTGTATAGCGTTTCTTGATAGCAAGACGCCAGACAAATCCAAAATGTCTTCTCTCTCATTTCATTTTTCTCTCAAGAGAGACCTGGAACCCACAACCCTTTTGTGTGTTAACTTTATCATTTAGGACTGGGTGCTGTCAGGGGAACGTTTTTTTACCTTTTGTCAAAATAATGTACTTCTCTATTTCTTGATTATTTCAATCTTACCAGGGAAATTTTGTATTAAAAACACATCTTAATGTAGAAACAGCTAATATACAAAATTTGTTGGGAATTTGGGAACGTATACTTGGGAAGACAAACACAGTTTACTGTGAGTTAGGTAACTGGATTATTTTGCCCTGTTAGCAAATAGGCAACAGAATCTGTTCTCAGTGGCTGGCTTCGACTCACTCCTGTGGATGCAAGGACTCACTTTAATTTTGAATTGTGGTGCTTCCATATAACTTTTGACCATCAATCTGAAATAAGAAATAAGAATTCTTCCCCCCATCAGTGCTCCTGCTTTATAGCAGGAAGACGTGACTCAGAATAGACAATCTAAGCAAACAACTCTGCTGCATTCAGAAACTCTGCCTGTGATTTGCAAGAGCAGACAGTGGGTTGACAGAGGTCCGCCACCACCCATCCTCATACACAGCTGGTAAATGAATCAGGCAGCCCTCCACCACCTGCTACATGCTGGAGAAGCAAACATCAGGAAAGAAGTCAAAGTGCTCGGGAAGAAAGTTTGGGTATATCTTTGTAGAAATGTGCTCTATTTGTTTTTCATATATTACATATATTTCTGGTCGGGACCAGCCTAACTGGGTGGGAAGACTTACTCTGATTGAGCAGTTAGCTCGACAGTCACAGGTATTCACCTAGAACCTGGCTACTAGCAGCAGAGCTAAGGGAGGTCCTACTGTGCGCAGACATGAAAGGGTTTTCTGCTGGCACAACATTTGCTCAATTGCCATTGGTCAGAGAATGTCATGTGACCAAGCCCGGCTTCAAGGACTGGGAAACAGAATTCCCTGTTGAATGGAGGCCTGCAAAGGCACACTGCAAAGGGACACACACAGAGAGCAGAAGGGCTTGCCATTGAGCCAGCTGCCACAGAGTGGCAACAATTTATTGTTCTTTTGCTAAAGATATCACGTCCCATTGAATCAGAATTTCCTTGACTTGAAAAAGTCAAAGGAATGGTGTTTTAGTTAGTTAACTACAGTGTAAGCCCATTCCTATTCATTCTGGAAACGTTTACTATAATAAGCTTAGTTTTTCAAGCACTTGAGTTTAGCTCCTGTTGATAGAAAAAAAATCAAAGAATATCCCTTAATCTTGGGGTTTTTAGCATCCATGAAATTACCATTCAATTTGAGTAGTCTCTGGCATAACCATTCAAGAAAAGAAAGTGGTCATAGAATATCAGACACTAAAATAAAGGCATAAACTCCAGATATAGTATGATTACAAATATAAGAAAATACCATAGACCATTTTTATATGAGAACTGAACTGGAATTCATAGACAAATTGAAAAAATACCTAAAATCATTTCCAACCCAAACTGATCCAGGAACGAGAGTTGGAAACAACCCAACTGTCAGTTAACTGGCGTATACTCCCCCCAACAAAAAATTGTGGTATACTCAAACAATGGAATGAGATGACACTGTGAAAGAAAAATGAACTACTGCTATAAGCAACAACAGGAATAAATCTCTGGAAGTGAGTGAAAGAAGCCAGACAACAATAGCAAACTGCATGTTTTTATTTATATCAAGCGCAAGCACAGGCAACCTAATGTATGGTAATAGAATCAAAGCAGTGCTCCTCCTGGTCCTACAGATCGGCTGGGGATGGGTTCTCAGCAGCGGGCAAGAGTGCTAGGAATTTCTGTATCTTGCTGTTAGTACTGGTTGCACAGGTGGGTACATTGGGAAAAAGAAATGGGAAGCAGCACATTGGAGATATGTTTACTCTATGCAAATGATACTCCAGTAAAAATAAGCTTTTTACAAAACTTAAGAGAAATATTGAGACATGACTGGTTCTATTTATTAAGTGGTCTGAAATTAACTTTGCCCATGGAAATAGTGCACGCACCAAGTTGTGTAAATTTGTTACACCAGCTATCTAAGAAAACTATGATTCTATTTTTTGCAAACACTTTCACAAATGGAAGAGAATATTCTTCAACTTATTTTATGGAGCGAGCAGAATACAGGTGGATGGATAGATATAAATATAGATATGTACTCACATAAAGGCAGGAGAATATGAAAGAGAAGTATTACAGAGCCATTACACTAAGCTACATAAATGCAAAAAATTCTGAATAGAACATAAGCAAACTGAATCCAGAAATATCTACACATATAAAAATTCCTCTGACCACATTGGGTTTATACCAGAATGAAAAATTGATTTGAATTAAAAAAATAATGCAATACATCTTAAAAATAGACTTAAAGGAATCATGTGACTTATTTATAAACAAGATTCTTATCATGGATTAAGCTCCTTAATAAACTAAAAACAGAAGGAAACTTCTAAAACTTGGCATTGGTCATTTTCAAAAACACCAACACCATGAATAATAAAAAATTTAAAATCTTCATGCTAATTTAGCACTTGTGTTAAAATCAGGAATATAACAAGGACACCCGCTATCAATGCTTCTATTCAACAATTTACTAGCTAGTGCACTAAAATGAGGAAAATATCAAAGAATACGCACTAAAAATGATCATCCCATGAGATATCTATCTCTGTCTCTGGCTGGCTAACAAAATCTAACAAACAACAGCCCTGGGTTCTGGAGAGGAGGTGTATGTATGATGAATTCTATTCCCCAACTTGGGGGTGGGGGCTCTTGTCAAGGCACATACTTCTTGACCCCCTTATCAAGTTCGGGGTGGCCACATAGCTTGCTTTGGCTATACAACATGAGCAGAGCCATGTGCCTCTACCCCAGTGAAGCCACAAGTGCCAGCGTGCGATTCACTACAGCAACTCTCCCTCACTCTGTCACGTCCAGATGGTGCCGCTCTGTCGGCCTCCGACCCTGGCTGGGAAGGCATAGATCAGAGTCCTCCCTGCCGACCCTGTTGGACATGTAGCATGTGTGAGAAATACACTTTTATTATTTGAAAGAACTCTTGAAACTTTGGAAGTCTTTATTACTGAGGAAGAATTTAGCCTAATCTGAATGATACAAAGATCAACAGACAAAAATCAATTGCACTTTGTTATGCCACTAAGAAATTAACAAATTAGAATATTTCATGAACTGCAATGCTATTTATAAGATACATGCATGACCACGATGAAAAAAATAGTTAAGCTTTATTTAATAACATTTAAATATTAAAACCAGAGGGGAGAAAAATGCCATATTCCTGGATTAAATGCCAAGTTAAGAATTATTTTCCTATAGTAATATATTAATCCAATGCAACTCCTATAAAAATCACAACAGAGTTATTTATGGAAATTGAAAAAATTTACTCCAAAGCAAAAAGGAAGAGCAGCAAACAGAAGAATATTCAAAGCACTGCAGAATGAAGAACAAGGAAAGGACTTTGCAATGATATCAAGACATCTAGTAAAGTCATATAAATCAAGAGACTGACATTACTATAGTGACAGAAAACATCCAGTACACTTTTTTAAAACTCACATTTACATATAGGCTTAGATATCTTTCTTGCATATCATTAGCAAAAGGATGGAAGAGTCAGTGAATGTTGCAAGGAAAACTACTCTTATTGGAAAATAAAATGAGTCCAACATTTCTCTCCAGGTATAAAAATTCTAGATAGAATGAGACTTAAATTTAAGAGGCAAAATTTTTAAATCTTTTGAAATTAAAGAAGTTATTTTGATAACCTTGAAAAACGGACACTATTTTGAAAACTAGGTAAAAAGAGAACACACAGAAAAGATAAACCAATGCTACTACATTCAAATTAAGAACTTCTGTTCATCAACCGTAGCCATGAAGTGAAAACATAAGTCACGTGAGGACCATGTCACATGTGTAATGGAGAATCAATACGAAGAATGCTTTAAGAATTTCAATAAATTGGAAGGCAAATTTTCCTATTTTTAAAAAAACACATGATATAAAGAAGGTTTTCACAGAGGAGTTAACACAAGGGGCCAATAAACTTACAGAAAGTGTTCAGCCTTATCAGTAATCAGGGAAAGGCAAATTAAAACCACAATGGGATTTATTTTACAAATGCTAGAGATCACAAATTTTAAATTAGGTCAATACCAGCTGTTACGATGAGTATGTAGCAACAGGAACTGTAAATATTTCTGGTGCTGGGGAAAAGTGATGGGCATGCTTGCAAGGACAATTGGCATATTTAGAAAAGCTGCAACTGTAGTCTAAGGCACTGACAGTATATGCAGGTGCCCAGGTGCCCGCTGCTGCAGAGTGTATGAAGGCCTTAGCATGCAACAGTGAGCACACCTGGAGGGAGAAATCCTATACTGCTAAAATAACAAGGATGTGAAACAATGGTATTCCGTTGAAAAATAAATACAGAAAAAGAAAACCATAGCATGTTCCCAGCAGCTTTTTTGCAAATGCCAAAACACTGGAAACTACTCACTGTCTGTGACAAATACTTATCAAAAAATCATTGATGACTTCTGCTATTTATGGGTCTTTCTCATATTATTTTTTGTCGGTCATTTCTCCTTGGTGGTCTGAGATACAAGTGGTTGTTGAGACCATTACAGGTTAAAATGGGCAAGGATGACACGCTGGCATAGTATTCTGGTTTGGGCTTTTTTTCTTTTTAATCTTTTCAACAATTGCTAGGAGCATAATTCTACGAAGTGTCCTTGTTACTTCACCACATCCTAACTCATACTTCCCCATACCTGAAAATTTTGCTGACTGGTTTTTGGATAACTGAAGACTGTCAGCCTCATAATAATCATCATGCTATCATGCTGGACACCAATATCGACATGTGGTAGGAAGCAGCACTGTGTGCATCTCATCATGTGTGTGTGTATATACACACATCTCATCATGTGTGTGCGTGTGTACGTACATATGTGTGTGTGTGTGTATATATGTAGCCAGTGTATCTTCACTTTAACTTTGAGGTCTTGAATAGCTTCATTCTATTCATTTTTGCATCCTATGAACTTAGTACATGTAACACCTGGGAGGTGAGCAAACACCCCATTTGCACCCGTATTCCAACATCAGTTGTAAAGGCAACACCCACACCCCAGAGCCTAGGAGACATATGTCAAGCTCAGAGGGTAATTCTATCAACCTGAACGCTGAAGCAGGATTATAAATAAAATAGGGGCAGTGGGCCCGCAGTGGGAAATTTAAAATTCAGAAAATGAATATCTGGTAAGGAGGGCGTGTGGGCGTGAAATACACGGAGAGGCAGAGAAACAAATGAAAGGCAGAGGACTGAGCTGGTCCAGGGAAAGGCCAGGAAGGGTCATGGCTGTCAGCGCCAGCAGCAGAGCCTGAAGAGAGGAGCAACCAGGCAGCACCTAGGCAGGAACACAGTCTGAAGTGCCGGCATATTTAAAGCATATTTAGTGAGGTACAGAAAGAAAAAAGAGGTTCCTTCACTCCTCCACCTCATCCATTCTTTCCTTTTAAAAATCACACCAGTAACCTTGGCCACTTGGTAAAAAGTTCTCCTAAGCAATATGGAGAAACAAAATTGAAGACATCAGCCATGTCCTCCACGATACACTCATCACACCTCTGCCGTTAGAATTTTGATCTTTTTGATAGACATGAAATATGTATTTTCGACACAAAACAGATTCAACATTCAGGAAGATTTTGGCAAAATTCTTCCTGTTTTTGAAAATTCCCTCCCATTTTCCTGTGCAGTTTTCTGAATTAATGCAAATGTTGGAAAGCTTAAGATTCAGAGAATAAATTAAATCCTTTTTTTCTTGGTGAATAACAGTAATTCACACAGTACGTTTTCCAGTTCTTGCTAAGGCTTCTAATACTACATGATACCTAAGAATCATTTACAAAACCGTGTTTGTAAAAGTGACATGTGTGACCTGCAGGTCAAAGTTTCAATGGCCAGTGCTGGAGTAATCCTGAGTACTGGACACTTTGGTCTCCAAAGGACTTCAACCTTCAGAACCCCCGCATGCCTGGCCAGGAGCATACAGCATGGGGGAGAGAACGCATGTGCAAGAAATAAACCTCGGCGAACAGAGAGGGAGCAATCAATGCTCAGCGCAGCTCTGTGACGCCGAGAAAAATCAACCTACCAAATTCACGGGACAGCTCAAAATACTCCTCTAAGGGAACAGCCGCACTGGGTCTCTGGGCGGGAGGCCTGGGATGCTCTCCAGATGGACAGGCAGACCCACACTGCTTCCCAAGGGGACCCTCCCACTGGGTGAGTCTCTACTAGGCCTGCTGAGGCTCTAGCCCCTAACCTGAAATTGGTAGTCAATGCCAAGGACACAGATTCTTCCACCCTCCGGGGATAAAGGCCCAAGAACTTGTGAGTTAGGACCCACCTGTGCTTGGAGCAGGGGGAGGGGAGTCTCTTAAATCAACTTGCTTCCCCCAACAGAGAGACTTCCTTAGAATTAGGGCTAACCTGGAATAGGGATAGTTGATGATTACAAAAGAGGAGGAGGAAAAGAGGGAGGGAAAGAGGGGAGAGGGAGGGGCAAGGAGAGGGAGGGAGGGAGAGGGAGAGGGAGAGGGAGGGAGAGGGAGGGAGAGAGGGGAGAGGGAGGGAGAGAGGGGAAAGGGAGAAGGAGAGGGAGGGAGGGAGA